>JACEFO010002129.1:0-15650 GCA_015342445.1 Digitaria exilis | reverse complement strand
AATAAAATTGTAACACACCCTGGTGTTTAAAGCGTATAAGTAAGGAGTGGATTAAACAAACCTAACGCAACTATAAACCTGAAACTAAATCACTAGTAGGAATGAGACACTCATATACATGAGATAGGGATTTAATTTACTCGTTTTAGCCTTGTCTGTAATGTAAACCCAACAAAAACTTTTTACTAAAAAGGAGTGATAGAAATCCTATAACATCTTCATCTGCGTAAGTCAGCGAACAAAAAACGCCTAAATACGATACTCCGAAGACGACGCATCAAAAAATGTTATCCTCTAAAAAGGAAATATCAAGGATTCGGAATACCGGCAAATAAGTGTAATGGTTGTCTAAAGGTGCCTAAAGGGACTAAGCTCATGGAAGTCAACCACATGCAATACTCCAATAACGATATTAACTGACGGCTTCAGAAGGCAAGGGTTCTAATTAAATTTTAACGAGCAGTGTATGCACATCACAAACGGTCAATATGAAAGGTTTGTCTAGTTTGAATTATAACCAAACCACTTCCTCCTCAACATGAGTGTGTATGCTAAAACTGTCATTGAACTGGTGAGTTATGTATAAAACTCAGCGATGCTCGATCTACAATTACACCGGAAATCAAGTATTGAAAGGACCAGACTCTAACGCACTGATAAAAACACACGGTACACACACCCTTTTAAAGACCTCACCTTGGGACTATAAATAAAGAACATATTCGTCAGAGTGTCACTGATAGTTTTTAGTAATAATAATTGTTAATGATTAATGTTAGGGTTAAACACTTGGACTAATAAAACTTGCAGTTCTAATCATAGCCTACATGTGGCAATCTTGAGGTTTAGTTAATAAAAATGAGATTTTGTTCACAACATGAGCTTTTCATAAAATACAAAGGATGTAATTATTAAATAATATTTAATATAGTGTCAAGTTGTTAACGACATAATTAAAATTGAGTTGATAAAAATAATAAGCTTTTAACCTCCATGTATGATTTCCCATGTTTTAACTTTAAGTTAAAATAAGATTTTTACTCTCAAAATAGAAAGGAGGTAGGACTTTAAAGAGTCTGTAGGAAACTCTCTTTGAGCAGCTCACGCCTCTGATGTTCGACACACTATTCAAGGGGTCTACAGAAAGGATGAGAGGTTAAAGGAAATAATTAATTAACGAGGAAGATAAGGCCAAAACAATGGGGTTAGAATTCAGAAATTGACCAAAAGCAAACTGAAATTCAAAACAACGGGTCTGGTGACACGGACCCCAACAGAAATCTCAAGATTGGTTGGTGCTGAACTTAAAAATCCCGACCGAATGAGAGTTGCTGTCATCGACAGATACAAGCCCTTCATAACAAATCTCGCCACGGCGTTTCGTTCGGCTGATGACCCTCGAACCAGTATGTCCGTCACGTCAGGCGAGTAGTCCAATATGATCGATCCTAGCAGTATGTCCGGGTGATCGAGCTACCCAGTAGTCCTCGGACGATCGAGCGCAGCCACATAGGTCCGCAGTGATCGTCAGCAGGGGTACTGCCTGACGCGAGTATTGCACTAAGACAACGTCGACGATCGTCAGTTGTCCGTGACGATCGACGCCTAGCTAGTAGTTTCAGTCACGATCGCGAGGCCGCGACGATAGGACGAGGCCACCAGTCACGAGGCCGCACGATAGGACTCTTCGAGGCCCGCACGACCGTCACGATTCGAGGCTCGCACGATAGGACCCTCGAGGCCCGCACCCGCCACGATTCGTAGCCGGCACGTTAGGCGCACGCTCGAGGCTCCGCAGCCAACGCGCAGATCCACTTACGATTCGAGGCCTCGCAACGTTACGTACGCCGAGCTCCGCAGCCAACCGACGGGCACTTACCCTCGAGCTGATCGTCCGTCACGATCGAGCTCTCGCAGCCAAGCGAGGCACTCACCCTCTGAGTGCGATTCCGAACCGTTCGACAGCCGCAAGCTCTAGCTATGCGGTTTCAAAGCTTCGAAGCGCCGTAGCGATGGTCGAAGTGCCTGGTCCAGACTCGAAAGTTGTGTCCTCACACCCAAACTCCAACCTTTTAATTTTACTACGTTTCGCAATGTTCAGCTCAAACTTTTTATGGAAAAGTTCAAAAAGGGGCAAAGGAGCTCCACGGGGCTGCCCAGCTCGCTCCTGGCGCGCTTGCTCGGCCGGTAGTGCGCTCACGTGGCCGCGTGGGCGGAGACCGCTGTCGAGGTCGGCGAGAGCCGTGGCGGCAGCTAGCATAATTATCTCAGCAGGTTGGTCCCAGAGCCTCCGTCCGTCAACTCGCGGAAAGCGACGGCGCACACTGCTGCTTCGCGCCGCGGAGCGCCATCATGACGCAGCTAGCTCGCTGCGCACAACGCAGCGCCGCCCCGCCAGTCGCGTCAAGCCCGGCCGTCAGAGGCAGCACTGTCGCGGATTCACCAACGATCACGCTACGCGCCTCGCCCAAAGCCGCGCTTGTGATCGATCTCCAGCGATTCAATGCGGCCACACGATCTCTCTCCGCCACAGCCATCGTTCGCTCGCGCGGCGAAGCGCTTCGATAACGGTCGCGTGCCGCGTGGCCGCATGCATCCAGCCGCGCCGAGCGCACTGCAGCGGTAGAATCCGTTCGCGGTCGCGCAAAGGCCTCTGCTGAGGATCTCCACTTCATCACGCGATGATCTTTGACGCCAACCCGCGCGTGTGCGCGCTGTTCAAGCGCGCGCCATCAATGTGCGGAATACCCGCACACCCCACCGAGCGCTCACGCTCCAAGGCACATCCACTCCCTTGCGTGACTCGCTCACTCCACAGCACTCACACCCCTCTCTCACTCGCTCACTCTGGGCCATTTCCACTTCCTCGTGCTCGCTCCGTTCCGCGTCTCTCTTCTCACGCCGCTACGGACCGAGCCGAGCTTCGCCGAGAATTTCGCCCTCCACTTTCCACCATTCCCAAATTCGTCGCGCACACGAACGCTAGACCACTACCCTAGCTCCATTTCCCCCCACTTCCCCCGAGCTATTGTCGCTCTCCGGCGAGAAATCGATTTTTCCCCAAGTCCGCATTTCCGGCCGCCGAGCACGCGCACGTCGAGCCCCTACTTCGAGCTCTCCCCGAGGTCAACCGAACACGCCCAATAGCTTCCCCGAGTCCTACGGGTGCTACGGACCCCTTCATTACCGGCGACAGCTTCCAACTTCGCCGACATCGAGCCCGTGGCGACCGCACTACCACCGCACGTCGCCGGCGTTTACGAGCCTCTTCCGGGCCTCCCAACCGTCATCGTTCGACTCGTGGTAAGCCACTGGTTCTTTTCCCCACCTCTCGACCTCCTTTCACCGCCGTTCGCCCGGCGCAGTGATAGCCAGTAGTGGGCAGGGTTCTTCCTCGTTGAGAGCCCAGTTTCGAGCCAGGGTTCTTTCTCGATGAGAACCCAGCCAACGAGAGCCAGTAGAGTTCTTTTCCTATTCGAACAGGGTTCTTTCTCGATAATAACTCAGTTTCGAGCTTCAGGGTTCTCTTTTTCCGATAAGAACCCAGACCGCGGAAACAGCAGAGTTCTTTCTGTCGAGAAGAACTCGGTCCTCGAGACCAACCGAGTTCTTTTCCTCGAAAAGCAGGAGCTTAGAAGAGAAAAGTGAAACTTTGTTAAAATGTTAAGATAAAAATCACCTAGTGCAGTAACCTCGAATCATGTTTTGGCAGAACGCTTAACTTGTGCATCTCATGTAGAAGGCGCACTCGTTGACGGCTTCTACGACCTCGTCCCCCGTCGACGGAGAGGAGAGACCTCGAAGGCGGCCGAGCCAGCGTCGACGCAGACAGCCCGGAGCGTAGCAGTCAGCTAGCCCAAGAAGGCAAGCCCCGGAGCATGACCTAACCTTTACCAATTATGCACTTTGAATTCTCTGTGTTTTGTGCATTTACGTTTCAAGGAATTGATTGAATACCTTAGCTGCACATTTCCTAGTACCTATGACTTGCAACACTAGTATGAAAGGATCGATAGGGCATTGCTTTAGGTCCGTTACAAGTCGAGTGATTTTCTGTCACTCGCGAGACATAGGAATTGCTTGTCTTTACTTATGTTGGAATCATAAGGATTGACGGGCGGGATGATAGATGTAGATCTCCCGTCCGTGTATGATAATTGATTAAGGTCGAAATGTGTGGTTGAGTGTGTCAAGTTTTGAAACGTACCACATGCATGCCGATGTATGGGGATCGGTAAGCCCGGTACCAGATTGAAGCAGCTAGGGCCGATAGCCATCTCTCCTTGGAAACTTTGTTTTCCCCTGCCGTACACTTGTGGATATATGCGTGAGACTGTGAGTGAAGCAGTAAACCTTTATCCTAAGGAAATGGACCCGGTTCCGAATTGTGGATCGATGGGAAAAGGTTGGGAAATGCTTATGCCTTTTATAGCAAGCAGAGTATCCGTGTGTGTTGGGTTTCCCTTGGCCAGGTAGCAAATTCGGTTCGAACTGTCGCTTCTCGTGGTTAATGAGACTGCTTGACCGCCCTGCTACATTGAGTAACAAGTGAACTTTGAGATTGATAAGCTTGTTGTATGAATTAAATGTATTGCACCACTTGTATGCTTAGGAAGGATGCTAATCTAGAATGGTTAAATTTACTAGAATATGATGCTAAAACTTGAAAGCAAGGACCTATTTTAGTTGCTTTTTGGCAAACAAACCCACCAGCCAAAAGCCTCTCATGTCTAGATGTCGGTGATGTAGTTTTCACCCGACGGGTAAGCCTTGCTGAGTATTAGTATACTCAGCCTTGCTTGTGGCAATGATTTACAGGTACACCTTTGGATGTCGATGCTTTGTCTTGGCCTACCCAGGTTCCACCTGGCTGGCACATCGAATGGGTTCCGTCCTCTGCCGAGGATCGGGAGGAGTAGCATCGTGGCAGGCTTCAGCACGGTGTTATTGTATCGTCGTTAGATTATCTTCCGCTGCAATGAAACTTTTATTTCCGCTGCAAGACTTTGTACTCTGATTTAAATTTGAACTTGGTTGTAATAACTTGTGATACCTATTTGTGTAAGTAATTTGTGGAATGTTGTAATCTCTGGAACTCACCTTCGTGTGGGCGTGCTGTTGTTTCGATCGAGAAAAGTACGTGGTTAATCGGGTTTAATCCGACGGCGCTCCAGCTTATTCCGGATTAAGTGCCTGACTACTCGGTTAGTGGTCCCGGGGTACTTAACTTGGAATAATTTCGGAGTGGTCCGCCACAGCTGGCATCAGAGCCGAAACAGCGCACCGGAGAGACCAACAAACCTTAAATAAATATTTTTGGAATAAAATTTGCCAACTCGTACTTCCGCCGTGCTTTTCGGTGGAAGGTTGTTGTTAGGACCGCTAAGGATGTTACCTAGAGCGTGAAGCCTATGTGGGTTAAGGGATCACGATATGATAGGTGGCAAAATAATATATTATACTGACTTCCAGCACATTTCATTCTGTCATTTACTTTACGCAATGGTGGGCGCAAGGTACGGCGATTGCTGTAACGTACCACGGCACTATATGAAAATATAGTGGCGGCACATAGTCAATACGCTGTGATGGCGTATGAAACTAGAATAGCATGGTGGGCGCAAGGTACGGCGATTGCTGTAGCGTACCACGGCATCATATGCAAATATGATGGCGGCACAAAGTCAATACGCTATTTCAATAGCGTATGAAACTGTCAATATGTTGCTTGGTGACATATGAACATTGCCCGTTCAATGTTAAACGTTCGGTGCCACCTCTATAGCGGGTGGTAATGAATGGAGACGCTTTCGTGAGTGCTGGCATGAAAGGTTGATTATATATGCTCTGGAATGGAATTTTCTGCAGGTACACTAACCACGATTCTGTAAGATGAACGGTTAGAAAAGTTCGGCTAGTTAATATAGGGAGAGACGGATATTGCCTAGCCACCGGCACTAACTTCGTAGGCCAAAAGTTTATTGGCACGTGTGATGGTGAGAATGAATAGGCCGCTCATGCATTGCAACTCACTGAAATGTTATTGAACCATAATGCACGATCATTGAACTAACCGTCATCAAAAATTGAATAACAACCGGAAATTGTGTCGAAAACTCTGCCGAAATCAGCCTGTTTGCACCCTTAATTCGAAACTGAAAACGTTGTCAAATGAAAAAGTGTTCAACATGAAAGTTGTCATAAAATATTATGAAGTTTATGCTGTAGAAATTTCATCGAAATTGGTTCAGTAGAACTGGAGTTATGTTTAAAATGGTAACCCCCTGTCTGCTGAATTTCCTGGGAACAACAAGTTAGAAAATGGATTTTTACACCCTCTTAACAGCAGTTTCTGCTAGAGGCTTAAAAATTAAAGTTGTCACAAATTTTGTCTAGTTTATTCTGTCAAAATTTCCACAAATTTGGTTCAACCAATTAAAATTTATGCTCACAATACTAAACTTCCTGTCTGCTGGAATTTCAGCAGAGAGTTAATTAAAAAGATTGGGGTGTTGCACCACCTAGATCACTTGTTCTGTTTTTGTGTTGAACTGAAAAGTTATTGGAAATTATCTAAACTATATTCTGGTTAAGTAGGGTAATGCTTGGGCTTATAGATTTTTGAGATATGAAATTTTTCCTACTCTGTCCATAATCTGATTACTTTCTTTAAATATATGTCGGTCCTCACTTAGATTTGATGTCTATATTGCTGCCGCCTCACTTGTAGCTAGCTCTGCTGTGGCATCTCTAATTTTAAACACTTAGGTAAGCCACAATTAAGTTAAGGAATGCAAGACTTTTGGACAAGTAAAACTCGAAAAATGAACCAAATACCGACTTCCTGCCTTGCTGAAAATTCTGGGACAGTAATCAAGAATTTGAATTTTTGCACCATCTTAACCTCAAAATTGAAGAAATGCTGAACAGAACATTGTATACAAATATGTTAGGAACAATCTGGTGAAGTTTGGGAAATTTTGGTGTTAAATTTTTGGCTATGAATATTTTACTCACTGTCCAAAATCTGCCTTGTTTGGTCTCCTTCATGCCGAATTCCATAATCTGACAAAGGAATAAGGAAACTAGAGTTATAGGGAAAAATCAGTATGGTTCAGTGTGCTGAAAATCCATCTAAACCGAGAAGCCTAGATTGAAAGTTTTGACCAACTCAACCACTAGATCCGCGTCCGAGATACAAAGCAATGTGTAGATTAACAAATTCCTACTACCTGGCCAAGGATGAGAAATTTTGGATGTTGGAGCTGGGAGCTATGAATTCTCTTCTACGGAAACACAATCTGTCCAGAGTAATTCTTCTTTAATTTTAATCTCTAATATCCTCCACATCTACGCTACCGTAATACACCTGTCCCAAAGTAAGGCAATATGACCTACTTCAATCCATTCTCTTTGTCCTATCCCTTTTAGACACTTGATCCGCTTATAAAATAGGGAGAATGTAATGACTTAGGATCAGCACGTGCTCCCTCCTTGGGCGTAAATCATTGAATTAATAAGTTAAGTTAAGGGTGGATCAAGAACTCTGAACTTAGAAGGAGTATATGGATATGCAATGACTTGAACCAATAATGTAAATGTAGGGGTGTCAAGTATAACAATGTCCTATTACATGATGTGTTAGGATCCGAACCCTTGACCTCCCTTATTGCTCGATTCCATACACCTCAACTCTCACATCTTGATCAAATTATTAACACTAACTCTCACATGCCCGTGTGATTTTGATCACCCTCCACTCTCGACTTTGGTCCCCTATACTCAACTACCTTGATTTCTTGATCCTTGAATCCTTGTTTTATTCTTGCTCAAGGAAATAAATATAAATGAGAACAAGACGTGAATTGAGTCAAGGTCACATTGGTATGCATAAGGTTATCCGTACCTTCTTCATACAATTGAATCATTCCGAGTAATTCATGTGCATGGGCATTGCATACCATTAACATGTCATTTGCATCATGATAATCTTTTTGGTACCTAACCACATGTGCATCTAACTCATGAATGCTTCTCCCTCCTGGTGTCAATTGGGTTGTCCCCTCGGAAATTATTGTGGTATTGTATTCCCTAACCTATGGTGCCGTGATGGAACCTAGGATCTCGTGTGTGTGCTGCAGCCACACGCTTGAGTCACTTGGAGCACACTGGTATCTCGGTATGTGGGAGTATGACCCACAAAGACCTTTATTGACAACCCAAATCGATACTTCCTTACTCTTACTAATTGATCCGCAATAATGACTTTTAATTATGTGGTGTGAGGTCTACTAACTTGCATCACGGCATGTACATCATACTCTCATAAGCATTTGCACCATACGCTCATGTGCATGTGCATCATATCATGTGCACCTCATCATGAACGTGCCATGTATACCATGGTAAAGTGCATAAGTTTGGCAATTTGGCAATTAAGATAAAATTTGAGCACGAATTTCCCAAAAATTTCCATGTCACGCCACCTTTTCTAGGTGTATTCCCTCCTTGCCATAAGCAAATCTTTTATTGCCCCACTCTTCCTTTAGGCTCATCTTAGAATTTGGGCGGCAACCCCCGTGTAACGTCATGTCATGATCGTAGTATGATGTGGGCTAGTTTTAAGAATCTTTTGGGCACTCTTGTCATCTCATAACCTCGTTGTTCATTAACCCTCCCCAGAGTTTATTCCTTGTTCCTATTGATATAAAAAGTAGGTAAATCGTTGTTATTTAAGACCTACGATTGGTTAAGCATCTTGCCCGTGACTATCTACAGTCTCAAAGATCACCTTTGCCTTCTGTTCCTCCCACCATTACCGCAGGGTCTCAAAGACCAGTTTGACCCTCCTCTGTGTCCGTGCGCCGTGTGCTCTGCCCCGTTCACCAGTCCACTATCACCTTCGTCGTTTCCCTACCGCTGCTGGCCAACACTCCCCCAGTCGCCATCGTACCACCTTCTCGTCACCCAGGGAATCTCATTGCCGGCCCCTACCTCCTGCTGTCGACACACCACTATCACTGCTCCGCTCTGGCCGTCGATAAATGCAGCCTCTCCAATGGCTGCCATCACTCCAAGGTGCTCCACTTGAGTCACACCACTCCACCGCTCTCGCCTCTCTTCGGCGACCTCGACGGTACCCAAGCTGCCCATTCTCTCCACCGTGTCCTCCGTTCTTTGACAAGCAAGCTCTGCCTCCACCTTTTTGTAAAGCCACGAGGAAGTGCCCCTCCCGGCAACCACCTTGTCGTTTAACCAAGGTCTACGGCACCAACCTCACCGAAGAAGGAGTTCGAGCAGAAGTCACCTGAGGATTCCACAAGAATTAAGTCGACGAGCAAGGAAGATTTCGACTTTTTGACACCATCCATGGCTTGCCCATTCTTTTCCCCGATTGGCCCTGAGTTTCATTGGACAATAGTGGTGTATTACTATTGCCTTGTGTGCCAAATCTTGATGCTCTTAGCCTTCCATATCTACATTCATCACCGCTCCCACATGAACGACGTTGATGTTGTATCGGAGATCCGGTATCAATTATCATCTCCAAGCTGTGAACCTGTAAGAACTTGGGTGCGTAGTATCTGCGTTTCTTTAACCAACACCTCTTTCTTCTAATAAAAATGTCCACCTTTCCTCCTGTGCGAATCTCGGGACAAGATTCTTTTTAAGGAGGGTAGGCTGTAACACCCCTGGTGTTTAAAGCGTATAAAATAAGAGTGGTTAAACAAACTAAGGCACTAAACCCTGAAACTAAAATCACTAGAAGGAATGAGAATTATACATGAGGATTGTTAAGTTTGTACTCGTGTTTTGGTTCTTGAAATTTGAACCCAACAAAAACTTTTCTAGTACAAATCTAAACATCTTCTCTTACAAGTTTGCACGACAAAACTCTAAATACATACTCTCGAGACGACGCATAAAAATTTCCTAAAAAGAAATCAGGATTGAACGGCAAATTAAGTAATGCTTCTATGCCCTAAAGGTCTTAAAGGACGAATGGCTCATGTGAAGTCAACACATGAAATAATTCCAACTAACGATATTAATGACCTTCAGAAGGCAAGGTTCTAATTTAAATTTTAAAAAGAGTTGTGCACATCACAAACGTCTGATCAATATTGAAAGGTTTGGGAAAGTATGTATCTAATTATAAACCAAACCACTTTCTCAAATGGAAGTTGTGTATCTAAAAATGTCATGGAACCTGGTGAGTTATGTATAACTCAGATGCTTAATTACCAACATAGGAAATCAAGTTTGAAAGACCAACTTAAACATGGGATGAAAAACACACGTCACACACCCCTTTTTAAAGGACTCACCTTGGGCTATAAATAAAATAATATTTAGAGTCCTCCTGATGTTCTTTAGTAAAATAATGTTAATGATTTAATGTTAGGGTTAACACTTGACTAATAAAGCTTGCAGTTCTTAATCATAGCCTACATGTGGCAATCTTGAGGTTTTAGTAATAAAATGAATTTTGTTCACAACATGAGCTTTCATAAAATACAAAGGATGTAAATTAATTAATATTTAATATATGTCAAGTTGTTAACGACATAATTAAAGGTTAAGCATAATAAAATAAATAAGCTTTAACCTCCATGTATGTGGTCCATGTTTTAACTTTAAGTTAAAATAAGATTTTTACTCTCAAAATAAAATGAGGTAGACTTTAAATTTGAAAACTCTCTTGAGCAGCATACCTCGGATGTTTAGTGACACTTTTCAAGGGTCTAAGAAAGGGAGGGAGAGGTTAAATAAAATAATAATAAAGGAAGATAAGGCAAAACAATGGAGTTAGAATTCAGAAATTGACCAAAAACTTCAAACTGAAATTCAAAAACAAAGTCTGGTGACACCCAACTGAAATCTCAGATTTTGGTGCTGAACTTAAAAATCTCGGACCAAAAGAGTTGCTGTCATCACAGATACAACCCTTCATAAACAAATCTCGCCACGGCGTTCGTTCCGCTTGATGACCCTCGAACCAGTATGTCCGTCACGATCGAGCCTACCCAGTATGTCCGTCACGATCGAGCTTACCCAGTATGTCCGTCACGATCGAGCCTACCCAGTATGTCCGTCACGATCGAGCTTACCCAGTATGTCCGTCACGATCGAGCCTAGCCAGTATTGTCCGTGACGATCGAGCCTAGCAAGTATGTCCGTGACGATCGAGCCTAGCCAGTATTGTCCGTGACGATCGAGCCTAGCTAGTAGTTTCAGTCACGATTTCGAGGCCGCACGATAGGACCACTCGAGGCCCTGCAGTCCGTCACGATTCGAGGCCGCACGATAGGACCTCGAGGCCCCGCAGTCCGTCACGATTCGAGGCCGCACGATAGGACCCTCGAGGCCCCGCAGTCCGTCACGATTCGAGGCCGCACGTTAGCACGCTCGAGGCTCCGCAGCCAAGCTCGAAGGGGCACTTACCCTCGAGCGACGTTCCGTCACGATCGAGGCTTCGCAGCCAAGCTCGAAGGGGCACTTACCCTCGAGCGACGTTCCGTCACGATCGAGGCTTCGCAGCCAAGCTCGAGGGGGCACTCACCCTCGAGTGGCGTTTCCGACCGTTTGAGGCTCGGCAAGCTCGAGCTTGCGGTTCAAGTTTGAAGCGCCGTAGCGCCTGGTCGAAAGTGCCCGGTCCAAGCTCGGAAGTTGTGTTCCCACACCTCAAACTCCAACTTTTAATTTTACACGTTTCGAAGTTCAGCTCAAATTTTTGGAGAAAGTTCAAAAGGGGCAAAGGAGCTCCACGGGGCTGCCAGCTCGCCCCTGGCGCGCTCTGCTCCGGCCGGAGTCCGGCCGCCACGTGGCCGGCGTGTGGCGGAGACCGCGTCGGGTCGGCCGAGCCGTGGCGGCAGCTAGCTTTTGTCCTCACGCGTTTGTCCAAGCCTTCCGTACCGTCACTTCGCGGGCGACGGCGCACTGCTGCCTCGCGCCGCGGAGCGCCATCATGACGAGCTCGCTCGGCACTGGTCGCAGCCGCGCAGCGCCGCCCCGCAGTCGCGATGCTCGCTCGCTACGCGCCAAGGAGCACTGTGGAGGATCCCCAGCGATCACGCCACAATCTTCCTCGCCCAATTGTGTCGCGCGCGCTCTGTTCGAGCTCGACACGCATCAATGGCGCGTCACCGTCGACCTTCTCTCCTCACGCGCACTCCCGAGCCATCACTTCGCCGCCGTCGCCTCGCCTCGCGCCGCGGAGCGCCATCATACGGGTCGCGCGCCGCCGTGGCCGCACGCGCGCTCGCGCCGCGCCGAGCGCACTGCAGGCGGTAGAGTCCGTTCGCGTCGCGCCAAAGGCCTCTGCTGAGGATCTCCACTTCATCACGCGATGATCTTTGACGCCCAACCGCGCGTGTGCGCTCTGTTCGAGCTCGCGCGCCATCAATGACGACCGCGACAGCTATCGCACGCGCTCGCACGCTCCGAGGCAACACTGTGCCACTCTTGCGTGCTCAATCACTCCACCAAGCACTCACACCCCTCCTCTCACTCGCTCACTTGGCCATTTCCACTTCCTCGCGGCTCGCTCCGTCGTCTTCTTCCTCACGCCGCACGGACCGAGCCGAGCTTCGCCGAGAATTTCGCCCTCCACTTTCCACCATTCCCAAAATTCGTCGCGCACGAAGCTAGACCTCTTACCTAGCTCATTGCCCCCCACTTCCCCCGAGCTATTGTCGCTCTCCGGCGAGAAATCGGATTTTCCCGCAATAGTCCGCATTTCCGGCCACCGGAGCACGCGCACGTCCGAGCCCCTACTTCGAGCTCTCCCGAGGTCAACCGAACACGAATAGCTTCCCCGAGTCCTACGGGTGCTAACGGACCCTTCCAACCGGAGACAGCTTCCATCTTCGCCGACATCGAGCCCCGTGGCGACCGCACTGCACCGCACGTCGATTTTACGAGCCTCTTCCGGCCTCCCAATCGTCACGTTCGACTCGTTGGTAAGCCACTGGTTCTTTTCCCCACCTCTCCGACCTCCGTTCACCGCCGTTCGCCGGCGCAGTGATAGCCAGTAGTGGGCAGGGTTCTTCCTCGTTGAAGAGCCCAGTTTCGAGCCAGGGTTCTTTCTCGATGAGACCCAGCCAACGAGAGCCTCTCATAGAGTTCTTTTCCTATTCGAACAGGGTTCTTTCTCGATGATAACTCAGTTTCGAGCTTCAGGGTTTCTTTTTCCGATAAGAACCCAGACCGCGGAAACCAGCAGAGTTCTTTCTGTCGAGAAGAACTCGGTCCTCGAGACCAACCGAGTTCTTTTCCTCGAAAGCAGGAGCTTAGAAGAGAAAAGTGAAACTTTGTTAAAATGTTAAGATAAAAATCACCTAGTGCAGTAACCTCGAATCATGTTTTGGCAGAACGCTTAACTTGTGCATCTCATGTAGAAGGGCACTCGTTGACGGCTTCTACGACCTCGTCCCCGTCGACGGAGAGGAGAACCTCGTAAGGCGGCCGAGCCAGCGTCGACGCAGACAGCCCGGAGCGTAGCAGTCAGCTAGCCCAAGAAGGCAAGCCGGAGCATGACCTAACTTTACCAAATTATGCACTTTTGAATTCTCTATGTTTGTGCATTTACGTTTCAAGGAGTTGATTGAATACCTTAGCTGCACATTTCTCCTAGTACCTATGACTTGCAACACTAGTATGAAAGGATCGATAGGGCATTGCTTAGGTCCGTTACAAGTCGAGTGATTTCCTGTCACTCGCGAGACATAGGAGTTGCTTGTCTTTACTTATGTTGGAATCATAAGGATTGACGGGCGGGATGATAGATGTAGATCTCCCGTCCGTGTATGATAATTGATTAAGGTCGAAATGTGTGGTTGAGTGTGTCAAGTTTTTTGAACGTACCACATGCATGCCGATGTATGGGGATCGGTAAGCCCGGTACCAGATTGAAGCAGCTAGGGCCGATAGCCATCTCTCCTTGGAACTTTGTTTTCCCTGCCGTACACTGTGGATATATGCGTGAGACTATGAGTGAAGCAGTAAACCTTTATCCTAAGGAAATGGACCCGGTTCCGAATTGTGGATCGATGGGAAAGGTTGGGAATGCTTGTGCTTTTATAGCAAGCAGAGTATCCGTGTGTGTTGGGTTTCCCCTGGCCAGGTAGCAAAATTCGGTTCGAACTGTCCGCTTCTCGGGTTAATGAGACTGCTTGACCGCCCTGCTACATTGAGTAACAAGTGGAACTTGAGATTGATAAGCTTGTTGTATGAATTAAATTGTATTGCACCACTTGTATGCTTAGACAGGATGCTAATCTAGAATGGTTAAATCTACTAGAATATGATGCTAAAACTTGAAAGCAAGGACCTACTTTTAGTTGCTTTTTGGGCAAACAAACCACCAGCCAAAAGCTCTCATGGTCTAGATGTCGGTGATGTAGTTTTCACCCGACGGGTAAGCCTTGCTGAGTATTAGTATACTCAGCCTTGCTTGTGGCAATGATTTACAGGTACACCTTTGGATGTCGATGCTTTGTCTTGGCCTACCCAGGTTCTACCTGGCTGGGCACATCGAATTGGTTCCGTCCTCTGCCGAGGATCGGGAGGAGTAGCATCGTGGCAGGCTTCAGCACGGTGTTATTTGTATCGTCGTTAGATATCTTTCGCTGCAATGAAACTTTTATTTCCGCTGCAGACTTTGTACTATGATTTAAATTTGAACTTGGTTGTAACAACTTGTGATACCTATTTTTGTGTAAGTTAATTTGTGGGAATGTTGTAAATCTCTGAACTCACCTTCGTGAGTGGGCGTGCTGTTGTTTCGATCGAGAAAAGAACGTGGTTAATCGGGTTTAATCCCAACGGCGCTCCAGCTCTATTCCGGATTAAGTGCCTGACTATCTCGGTTAGTGGTTCCGGGGTACTTAACTTGGAATAATTTCGGAGTGGTCGCCACAAAAATGAAACAAACTAGAAGTGCTAATGCAGTATAACCGTATCACGCCTTTTGTTCTCGCATAACCCGTGTTATACTTGTTAAGTAAGTAATGGGTTTACTTACACTTGCAACATTCAACAAAATCCCGGATGGGTAACAGATGGAGCAATTGAAATGATCAGTCGCTTGCTGAGTTTCCGGAGGATCTGCCGTACTTCTAAGCTGTGTTCAACCAGTCGGTGTCCCTGTGGACTTGAGGCTCTACCCTAGTTAAGACGTTTAATGAATATTAAGACTTCCACTGTGTTATTGCTTTAAGACTATGTCTTGTGTTAAACTCTGATGTAAACTTTATTGAGCATTGTGTTCTCTGTGATTCGATATTTGGTAATCTTATATGTGTTCTGTGGGACATCCTGGGCACACATATGAAGCATTCGATTTCCTTGGAATCTGGGTGTTACAATTGATAAGACTATAAATTCTAGAACTGCAACCTTGCTTACAAATAATAATGTGAACTATTGTAATATGTGTACACATTCACCATCATGAAGGCGTAGAGAATTTCCACCACCTCCTCTAAATTTTGTGAAGGAGAAATAGGTCACTAGTGTCTAGGTGGAATATGGCTTCAAGGCCTTGCATTTAGATCACTTAGGCAGCCACCTTAAAATTGTGCATCTCATGTAGAAGGCGCTCTCGCTGACCGGTACGTACAACCTCGTACCCGTCAACGAAGAAGAAG
>JACEFO010002130.1:0-106431 GCA_015342445.1 Digitaria exilis | reverse complement strand
TAAAAATCACCTAGTGCAGTACCTCGAATCATGTTTTTGGCAGAACGCTTCGTGCATCTCATGTAGAAGGCCACTCGTTGACGGCTTCTACGGACTGGTCCCGGTCGACGGAGAGGAGAAACCTCGGTAAGGCGGCCGAGCCAGCGTCGACGCAGACAGAGTACCGGAGCGTAGCAGCAGTCAGCTAGCCAAGAAGGCAGCCCCGGAGCATGATACATACTTTTACCAAATTATGCTTTGAATTCTCTGTGTTGTGCATTATACGTTTCAAAGGAATTGATTGAATACCTTAGCTGCACATTTCCTAGTACCTATGACTTGCAACACTAGTATGAAAGGATCGATAGGGCATTGCCTTTAGGTCCGTTACAAGTCGAGTGATTTTCCTGTCACTCGCGAGACATAGGAGTTGCTTTGTCTTTACCTCTTATGTTGGAATCATAAGGATTGACGGGCGGGATGATAGATGTAGATCTCCCGTCCGTGTATGATAAAGTTGATTAAGGTCGAAATGTGTGGGTTTGTGTGGTTGAGTGTGTCAAGTTTTTGAAACGTACCACATGCATGCCGATGTATGGGATCGGTAAGCCCGGTACCAGATTGAAGCAGCTAGGGCCGATAGCCATCTCTCCTTGGAAACTTTGTTTCCCTGCCGTACACTTGTGGATATATGCGTGAGACTGTGAGTGAAGCAGTAAACCTTTATCCTAAGGAAATGGACCCGGTTCCGAATTGTGGATCGATGGGAAAGGTTGGGAAAATGCTTATGCCTTTATAGCAAGCAGAGTATCCGTGTGTGTTGGGTTTCCCTTGGCCAGGGTAGCAAAATTCGGTTCGAACTGTCCGCTTCTCGTGGTTAATGAGACTGCTTGACCGCCCTGCTACATTGAGTAACAAGTGGAACTTTGAGATTGATAGCTTGTTGTATGAATTAAATTGTATTGCACCACTTGTATGCTTAGGAAGGATGCTAATCTAGAATGGTTAAATTTACTAGAATATGATGCTAAAACTTGAAAGCAAGGACCTATTTTAGTTGCTTTTTGGCAAACAAACCCACCAGCCAAAAGACTCTCATGTCTAGATGTCGGTGATGTAGTTTTCACCCGACGGGTAAGCCTTGCTGAGTATTAGTATACTCAGCCTGCTTGTGGCAATGATTTACAGGTACACCTTTGGATGTCGATGCTTTGTCTTGGCCTACCCAGGTTCCACCTGGCTGGCACATCGAATGGGTTCCGTCCTCTGCCGAGGATCGGGAGGAGTAGCATCGTGGCAGGCTTCAGCACGGTGTTATTGTATCGTCGTTAGATTATCTTCCGCTGCAATGAAACTTTTATTTCCGCTGCAAGACTTTGTACTCTGATTTAAATTTGAACTTGGTTGTAATAACTTGTGATACCTATTTGTGTAAGGTAATTTGTGGAATGTTGTAATCTCTGGAACTCACCTTCGTGTGGGCGTGCTGTTGTTTCGATCGAGAAAAGAACGTGGTTAATCGGGTTTAATCCGACGGCGCTCCAGCTTATTCCGGATTAAGTGCCTGACTACTCGGTTAGTGGTCCCGGGGTACTTAACTTGGAATAATTTCGGAGTGGTCCGCCACAGCTGGCATCAGAGCCGAAACAGCGCACCGGAGAGACCAACAAACCTTAAATAAATATTTTTGGAATAAAATTTGCCAACTCGTACTTCCGCCGTGCTTTTCGGTGGAAGGTTGTTGTTAGGACCGCTAAGGATGTTACCTAGAGCGTGAAGCCTATGTGGGTTAAGGGATCACGATATGATAGGTGGCAAATAATATATTATACTAACTTCCAGCACATTTCATTCTGTCATTTACTTTACGCAATGGTGGGCGCAAGGTACGGCGATTGCTGTAACGTACCACGGCACTATATGAAAATATAGTGGCGGCACATAGTCAATACGCTGTGATGGCGTATGAAACTAGAATAGCATGGTGGGCGCAAGGTACGGCGATTGCTGTAGCGTACCACGGCATCATATGCAAATATGATGGCGGCACAAAGTCAATACGCTATTTCAATAGCGTATGAAACTGTCAATATGTTGCCTTGGTGACATATGAACATTGCCCGTTCAATGTTAAACGTTCGGGTGCCACTCTATAGCGGGTGGTAATGAATGGAGACGCTTTCGTGAGTGCTGGCATGAAAGGTTGATTATATATGCTCTGGAATGGAATTTTTCTGCAGGTACACTAACCACGATTCTGTAAGATGAACGGTTAGAAAAGTTCGGCTAGTTAATATAGGGAGAGACGGATATTGCCTAGCCACCGGCACTAACTTCGTAGGCCAAAAGTTTATTGGCACGTGTGATGGTGAGAATGAATAGGCCGCTCATGCATTGCAACTCACTGAAATGTTATTGAACCATAATGCACGATCATTGAACTAACCGTCATCAAAAATTGAATAACAACCGGAAATTGTGTCGAAACTCTGCCGAAATCAGCCTGTTTGCACCCTTAATTCGAAACTGAAAACGTTGTCAAATGAAAAAGTGTTCAACATGAAAGTTGTCATAAATATTATGAAGTTTATGCTGTAGAAATTTCATCGAAATTGGTTCAGTAGAACTGGAGTTATGTTTAAAATGGTAACCCCCTGTCTGCTGGAATTTCCTGGGAACAACAAGTTAGAAAATGGATTTTTACACCCTCTTAACAGCAGTTTCTGCTAGAGGCTTAAAAATTAAAGTTGTCACAAATTTTGTCTAGTTTATTCTGTCAAAATTTCCACAAATTTGGTTCAACCAATTAAAATTTATGCTCACAATACTAACTTCCTGTCTGCTGGAATTTCAGCAGAGAGTTAATTAAAAGATTGGGGTGTTGCACCACCTAGATCACTTGTTCTGTTTTTGTGTTGAACTGAAAAGTTATTGGAAATTATCTAAACTATATTCTGGTTAAGTAGGGTAATGCTTGGGCTTATAGATTTTGAGATATGAAATTTTTCCTACTCTGTCCATAATCTGATTACTTTCTTTAAATATATGTCGGTCCTCACTTAGATTTGATGTCTATATTGCTGCCGCCTCACTTGTAGCTAGCTCTGCTGTGGCATCTCTAATTTTAAACACTTAGGTAAGCCACAATTAAGTTAAGGAATGCAAGACTTTTGGACAAGTAAAACTCGAAAAATGAACCAAATACCGACTTCCTGCCTTGCTGAAAATTCTGGGGACAGTAATCAAGAATTTGAATTTTTGCACCATCTTAACCTCAAAATTGAAGAAATGCTGAACAGAACATTGTATACAAATATGTTAGGAACAATCTGGTGAAGTTTGGGAAATTTTGGGGTGTTAAATTTTTGGCTATGAATATTTTACTCACTGTCCAAAATCTGCCTTGTTTGGTCTCCTTCATGCCGAATTCCATAATCTGACAAAGGAATAAGGAAACTAGAGTTATAGGGAAAAATCATATGGTTCAGTGTGCTGAAAATCCATCTAAACCGAGAAGCCTAGATTGAAAGTTTTGACCAACTCAACCACTAGATCCGCGTCCGAGATACAAAGCAATGTGTAGATTAACAAATTCCTACTACCTGGCCAAGGATGAGAAATTTTGGATGTTGGAGCTGGGAGCTATGAATTCTCTTCTACGGAAACACAATCTGTCCAGAGTAATTCTTCTTTAATTTTAATCTCTAATATCCTCCACATCTACGCTACCGTAATACACCTGTCCCAAAGTAAGGCAATATGACCTACTTCAATCCATTCTCTTTGTCCTATCCCTTTTAGACACTTGATCCGCTTATAAAATAGGAGAATGTAATGACTTAGGATCAGCACGTGCTCCCTCCTTGGGCGTAATCATTGAATTAATAAGTTAAGTTAAGGGTGGATCAAGAACTCTGAACTTAGGAGGAGTATATGGATATGCAATGACTTGAACCAATAATGTAAATGTAGGGGTGTCAAGTATAACAATGTCCTATTACATGATGTGTTAGGATCCGAACCCTTGACCTCCCTTATTGCTCGATTCCATACACCTCAACTCTCACATCTTGATCAAATTATTAACACTAACTCTCACATGCCCGTGTGATTTTGATCACCCTCCACTCTCGACTTTGGTCCCCTATACTCAACTACCTTGATTTCTTGATCCTTGAATCCTTGTTTTATTCTTGCTCAAGGAAATAAATATAAATGAGAACAAGACGTGAATTGAGTCAAGGTCACATTGGTATGCATAAGGTTATCCGTACCTTCTTCATACAATTGAATCATTCCGAGTAATTCATGTGCATGGGCATTGCATACCATTAACATGTCATTTGCATCATGATAATCTTTTGGTACCTAACCACATGTGCATCTAACTCATGAATGCTTCTCCCTCCTGGTGTCAATTGGGTTGTCCCCTCGGAAATTATTGTGGTATTGTATTCCCTAACCTATGGTGCCGTGATGGAACCTAGGATCTCGTGTGTGTGCTGCAGCCACACGCTTGAGTCACTTGGAGCACACTGGTATCTCGGTATGTGGGAGTATGACCCACAAAGACCTTTATTGACAACCCAAATCGATACTTCCTTACTCTTACTAATTGATCCGCAATAATGACTTTTAATTATGTGGTGTGAGGTCTACTAACTTGCATCACGGCATGTACATCATACTCTCATAAGCATTTGCACCATACGCTCATGTGCATGTGCATCATATCATGTGCACCTCATCATGAACGTGCCATGTATACCATGGTAAAGTGCATAAGTTTGGCAATTTGGCAATTAAGATAAAATTTGAGCACGAATTTCCCAAAAATTTCCATGTCACGCCACCTTTTCTAGGTGTATTCCCTCCTTGCCATAAGCAAATCTTTTATTGCCCCACTCTTCCTTTAGGCTCATCTTAGAATTTGGGCGGCAACCCCGTGTAACGTCATGTCATGATCGTAGTATGATGTGGGCTAGTTTTAAGAATCTTTTGGGCACTCTTGTCATCTCATAACCTCGTTGTTCATTAACCCTCCCCAGAGTTTATTCCTTGTTCCTATTGATATAAAAGTAGGTAAATCGTTGTTATTTAAGACCTACGATTGGTTAAGCATCTTGCCCGTGACTATCTACAGTCTCAAAGATCACCTTTGCCTTCTGTTCCTCCCACCATTACCGCAGGGTCTCAAAGACCAGTTTGACCTCCTCTGTGTCCGTGCGCCGTGTGCTCTGCCCCGTTCACCAGTCCACTATCACCTTCGTCGTTTCCCTACCGCTGCTGGCCAACACTCCCCCAGTCGCCATCGTACCACCTTCTCGTCACCCAGGGAATCTCATTGCCGGCCCCTACCTCCTGCTGTCGACACACCACTATCACTGCTCCGCTCTGGCCGTCGATAAATGCAGCCTCTCCAATGGCTGCCATCACTCCAAGGTGCTCCACTTGAGTCACACCACTCCACCGCTCTCGCCTCTCTTCGGCGACCTCGACGGTACCCAAGCTGCCCATTCTCCACCGTGTCCTCCGTTCTTTGACAAGCAAGCTCTGCCTCCACCTTTTTGTAAAGCCACGAGGAAGTGCCCCTCCCGGCAACCACCTTGTCGTTTAACCAAGGTCTACGGCACCAACCTCACCGAAGAAGGAGTTCGAGCAGAAGTCACCTGAGGATTCCACAAGAATTAAGTCGACGAGCAAGGAAGATTTCGACTTTTTGACACCATCCATGGCTTGCCCATTCTTTTCCCCGATTGGCCCTGGAGTTCATTGGACAATAGTGGTGTATTACTATTGCCTTGTGTGCCAAATCTTGATGCTCTTAGCCTTCCATATCTACATTCATCACCGCTCCCACATGAACGACGTTGATGTTGTATCGGAGATCCGGTATCAATTATCATCTCCAAGCTGTGAACCTGTAAGAACTTGGGTGCGTAGTATCTGCGTTTCTTTAACCAACACCTCTTTCTTCTAATAAAATGTCCACCTTTCCTCCCTGTGCGAATCTCGGGACAAGATTCTTTTTAAGGAGGGTAGGCTGTAACACCCCTGGTGTTTAAAGCGTATAAATAAGAGTGGTTAAACAAACTAAGGCACTAAACCCTGAAACTAAAATCACTAGAAGGAATGAGAATTATACATGAGGATTGTTAAGTTTGTACTCGTGTTTTGGTTCTTGAAATTTGAACCCAACAAAAACTTTTCTAGTACAAATCTAAACATCTTCTCTTACAAGTTGCACGACAAAACTCTAAATACATACTCTCGAGACGACGCATAAAAATTTCCTAAAAAGAAATCAGGATTGAACGGCAAATTAAGTAATGCTTCTATGCCCCTAAAGGTCTTAAAGGACGAATGGCTCATGTGAAGTCAACACATGAAATAATTCCAACTAACGATATTAATGACCTTCAGAAGGCAAGGTTCTAATTTAAAATTTTAAATAAGAGTTGTGCACATCACAAACGTCTGATCAATATGAAAGGTTTGGGAAAGTATGTTCTAATTATAAAACCAAACCACTTTCTCAAATGGAAGTTGTGTATCTAAAAATGTCATTGCAACCTTGGTGAGTTATGTATAACTCAGATGCTTAATCTACCAAACATAGGAAATCAAGTTTGAAAGACCAACTTAAACATGGGATGAAAAACACACGGTCACACACCCTTTTTAAAGGAGCTCACCTTGGGCTATAAATAAAATAATATTTAGAGTCCTCCTGATGTTCTTTAGTAAAATAATTGTTAATGATTTAATGTTAGGGTTAAACACTTGGACTAATAAAGCTTGCAGTTCTAATCATAGCCTACATGTGGCAATCTTGAGGTTTTAGTAATAAAATGAGATTTTGTTCACAACATGAGCTTTCATAAAATACAAAGGATGTAAATTAATTAATATTTAATATATGTCAAGTTGTTAACGACATAATTAAAGGTTAAGCATATAAAATAAATAAGCTTTTAACCTCCATGTATGTGTCCATGTTTTAACTTTAAGTTAAAATAAGATTTTTACTCTCAAAATAAAATGAGGTAGGACTTTAAATTGAAAACTCTCTTTGAGCAGCATACCTCGGATGTTTAGTGACACTTTTCAAGGGTCTAAGAAAGGAGGGAGAGGTTAAATAAAATAATTAATAAAAGGAAGATAAGGCAAAACAATGGAGTTAGAATTCAGAAATTGACCAAAACTTCAAACTGAAATTCAAAAACAAAGGTCTGGTGACACCCAACTGAAATCTCAAGATTTTGGTGCTGAACTTAAAAATCTCGGACCAAAAGAGTTGCTGTCATCACAGATACAACCCTTCATAACAAATCTCGCCACGGCGTTCGTTCCGCTTGATGACCCTCGAACCAGTATGTCCGTCACGATCGAGCCTACCCAGTATGTCCGTCACGATCGAGCTTACCCAGTATGTTCGTCACGATCGAGCCTACCCAGTATGTCCGTCACGATCGAGCTTACCCAGTATGTCCGTCACGATCGAGCCTAGCCAGTATTGTCCGTGACGATCGAGCCTAGCAAGTATGTCCGTGACGATCGAGCCTAGCCAGTATTGTCCGTGACGATCGAGCCTAGCTAGTAGTTTCAGTCACGATTCGAGGCCGCACGATAGGACCCTCGAGGCCCTGCAGTCCGTCACGATTCGAGGCCGCACGATAGGACCCTCGAGGCCCCGCAGTCCGTCACGATTCGAGGCCGCACGATAGGACCCTCGAGGCCCCGCAGTCCGTCACGATTCGAGGCCGCACGTTAGCACGCTCGAGGCTCCGCAGCCAAGCTCGAAGGGGCACTTACCCTCGAGCGACGTTCCGTCACGATCGAGGCTTCGCAGCCAAGCTCGAAGGGGCACTTACCCTCGAGCGACGTTCCGTCACGATCGAGGCTTCGCAGCCAAGCTCGAGGGGGCACTCACCCTCGAGTGGCGTTTCCGACCGTTTGAGGCTCGGCAAGCTCGAGCTTGCGGTTCAAGTTTGAAGCGCCGTAGCGCCTGGTCGAAGTGCCCGGTCCAAGCTCGGAAGTTGTGTCCCACACCTCAAACTCCAACTTTTAATTTTACACGTTTCGAAGTTCAGCTCAAATTTTTGGAGAAAGTTCAAAAGGGGCAAAGGAGCTCCACGGGGCTGCCAGCTCGCCCCTGGCGCGCTCTGCTCCGGCCGGAGTCCGGCCGCCACGTGGCCGGCGTGTGGCGGAGACCGCGTCGGGTCGGCCGAGCCGTGGCGGCAGCTAGCTTTTGTCCTCACGCGTTTGTCCAAGCCTTCCGTACCGTCACTTCGCGGGCGACGGCGCACTGCTGCCTCGCGCCGCGGAGCGCCATCATGACGAGCTCGCTCGGCACTGGTCGCAGCCGCGCAGCGCCGCCCCGCAGTCGCGATGCTCGCTCGCTACGCGCCAAGGAGCACTGTGGAGGATCCCCAGCGATCACGCCACAATCTTCCTCGCCCAATTGTGTCGCGCGCGCTCTGTTCGAGCTCGACACGCATCAATGGCGCGTCACGTCGACCTTCTCTCCTCACGCGCACTCCCGAGCCATCACTTCGCCGCCGTCGCCTCGCCTCGCGCCGCGGAGCGCCATCATACGGTCGCGCGCCGCCGTGGCCGCACGCGCGCTCGCGCCGCGCCGAGCGCACTGCAGGCGGTAGAGTCCGTTCGCGTCGCGCCAAAGCCTCTGCTGAGGATCTCCACTTCATCACGCGATGATCTTTGACGCCCAACCGCGCGTGTGCGCTCTGTTCGAGCTCGCGCGCCATCAATGACGACCGCGACAGCTATCCACGCGCTCGCACGCTCCCGAGGCAACACTGTGCCACTCTTGCGTGCTCAATCACTCCACCAAGCACTCACACCCCTCCTCTCACTCGCTCACTTGGCCATTTCCACTTCCTCGCGCTCGCTCCGTCGTCTTCTTCCTCACGCCGCACGGACCGAGCCGAGCTTCGCCGAGAATTTCGCCCTCCACTTTCCACCATTCCCAAATTCGTCGCGCACGAAGCTAGACCTCTACCCTAGCTCCATTGCCCCCCACTTCCCCCGAGCTATTGTCGCTCTCCGGCGAGAAATCGGATTTTCCCCAAGTCCGCATTTCCGGCCACCGGAGCACGCGCACGTCGAGCCCCTACTTCGAGCTCTCCCCGAGGTCAACCGAACACGCCAATAGCTTCCCCGAGTCCTACGGGTGCTAACGGACCCCTTCATTACCGGCGACAGCTTCCATCTTCGCCGACATCGAGCCTGTGGCGACCGCACTGCCACCGCACGTCGCCGGCGTTTTACGAGCCTCTTCCGGCCTCCCAATCGTCATCGTTCGACTCGTGGTAAGCCACTGGTTCTTTTCCCCACCTCTCCGACCTCCGTTCACCGCCGTTCGCCCGGCGCAGTGATAGCCAGTAGTGGGCAGGGTTCTTCCTCGTTGAGAGCCCAGTTTCGAGCCAGGGTTCTTTCTCGATGAGAACCCAGCCAACGAGAGCCAGTAGAGTTCTTTTCCTATTCGAACAGGGTTCTTTCTCGATGATAACTCAGTTTCGAGCTTCAGGGTTCTTTTTCGATAAGAACCCAGACCGCGGAAACCAGCAGAGTTCTTTCTGTCGAGAAGAACTCGGTCCTCGAGACCAACCGAGTTCTTTTCCTCGAAAGCAGGAGCTTAGAAGAGAAAAGTGAAACTTTGTTAAAATGTTAAGATAAAAATCACCTAGTGCAGTAACCTCGAATCATGTTTTGGCAGAACGCTTAACTTGTGCATCTCATGTAGAAGGCGCACTCGTTGACGGCTTCTACGACCTCGTCCCCGTCGACGGAGAGGAGAACCTCGTAGGCGGCCGAGCCAGCGTCGACGCAGACAGCCCGGAGCGTAGCAGTCAGCTAGCCCAAGAAGGCAAGCCCCGGAGCATGACCTAACCTTTACCAAATTATGCACTTTGAATTCTCTATGTTTGTGCATTTACGTTTCAAGGACTTGATTGAATACCTTAGCTGCACATTTCCTAGTACCTATGACTTGCAACACTAGTATGAAAGGATCGATAGGGCATTGCTTTAGGTCCGTTACAAGTCGAGTGATTTCCTGTCACTCGCGAGACATAGGAATTGCTTGTCTTTACTTATGTTGGAATCATAAGGATTGACGGGCGGGATGATAGATGTAGATCTCCCGTCCGTGTATGATAATTGATTAAGGTCGAAATGTGTGGTTGAGTGTGTCAAGTTTTTGAACGTACCACATGCATGCCGATGTATGGGGATCGGTAAGCCCGGTACCAGATTGAAGCAGCTAGGGCCGATAGCCATCTCTCCTTGGAAACTTTGTTTTCCCCTGCCGTACACTTGTGGATATATGCGTGAGACTATGAGTGAAGCAGTAAACCTTTATCCTAAGGAAATGGACCCGGTTCCGAATTGTGGATCGATGGGAAAGGTTGGGAAATGCTTGTGCCTTTTATAGCAAGCAGAGTATCCGTGTGTGTTGGGTTTCCCCTGGCCAGGTAGCAAAATTCGGTTCGAACTGTCCGCTTCTCGCGGTTAATGAGACTGCTTGACCGCCCTGCTACATTGAGTAACAAGTGGAACTTTGAGATTGATAAGCTTGTTGTATGAATTAAATTGTATTGCACCACTTGTATGCTTAGGAAGGATGCTAATCTAGAATGGTTAAATTTACTAGAATATGATGCTAAAACTTGAAAGCAAGGACCTATTTTAGTTGCTTTTTGGCAAACAAACCCACCAGCCAAAAGCCTCTCATGTCTAGATGTCGGTGATGTAGTTTTCACCCGACGGGTAAGCCTTGCTGAGTATTAGTATACTCAGCCTTGCTTGTGGCAATGATTTACAGGTACACCTTTGGATGTCGATGCTTTGTCTTGGCCTACCCAGGTTCTACCTGGCTGGCACATCGAATTGGTTCCGTCCTCTGCCGAGGATCGGGAGGAGTAGCATCGTGGCAGGCTTCAGCACGGTGTTATTGTATCGTCGTTAGATTATCTTCCGCTGCAATGAAACTTTTATTTCCGCTGCAAGACTTTGTACTATGATTTAAATTTGAACTTGGTTGTAATAACTTGTGATACCTATTTGTGTAAGTTAATTTGTGGAATGTTGTAATCTCTGGAACTCACCTTCGTGTGGGCGTGCTGTTGTTTCGATCGAGAAAAGAACGTGGTTAATCGGGTTTAATCCAACGGCGCTCCAGCTTATTCCGGATTAAGTGCCTGACTACTCGGTTAGTGGTCCCGGGGTACTTAACTTGGAATAATTTCGGAGTGGTCCGCCACAAAAATGAAACAACTAGAAGTGCTAATGCAGTATAACCGTATCAAGCCTTTTGTTCTCGCATAACCCGTGTTATACTTGTTAAGTAAGATGGTTTACTTACACTTGCAACTATTCAACAAAATCCCGGATGGGTAACAGATGGAGCATTGAATGATCAGTCGCTTGCTGAGTTTCCGGAGGATCTGCCGTACTTCTAAGCTGTGTTCAACCAGTCGGTGTCCCTGTGGACTTGAGGCTCTACCTAGTTAAGACGTTTAATAATATTAAGACTTCCACTGTGTTATTTGTTTAAGACTATGTCTTGTGTTAAACTCTGATGTAAACTATTTTATTCGAGCATTGTGTTCTCTGTGATTCGATATTTGTAATCTATATGTGTTCTGTGGACATCCTGGGCACACATATGGAAGCATTCGGATTTCTTGGAAATCTGGGTGTTACAATGATAAGACTAAAATTCTAGAACTGCACCCTTGCTTACAAATAATAATGTGAACTATTGTATATGTGTACACAATCACCATCATGAAGGCGTAGAAATTTCCACCCACCTCCTCTAATTTTGTGAAGGAGAAAATAGGTCACTAGTATGTCTAGGTGAATATGGCCTTCAAGGCCTTGCATTTAGATCACTTAGGCAGCCACCTTAAAATTGTGCATCTCATGTAGAAGGCGCTCTCGCTGACGGTACGTACAACCTCGTACCCGTCAACGAAGAAGAAGTCCCCGAGGGTGGTGCCGACATCGTCGTGATCGACCCAGAGCCTGATAGTGGATTAGCTCAAGAAGGCAAGCCCCGGAGCATAACCTAACTTTTGATTCGTGCAACTATGAATTTATTATGCTTGTGCATTTACATTCTAGATGTTGTATGAATACCCTAGTTGCATGATTCTAGTACCTATGACTTGAAATACTAGCATGATAGGATCGGTAGAGCAATGACTTCAGGACCGTTACAAGTGTGGCGGACCACTCCGAAATTATTCCAAGTTAAGTACCCCGGGACCACTAACCGAGTAGTCAGGCACTTAATCCGGAATAAGCTGGAGCGCCGTCGGATTAAACCCGATAAACCACGTTCTTTTCTCGATCGAAACAACAGCACGCCCACACGAAGGTGAGTTCCAGAGATTACAACATTCCACAAATTAACATACACAAATAGTTTCTCAAAGTTATTACAAACCAAGTTTGAAATGAAATCAGAGTATCAAAGTCTTGCAGCGGAAATAAAATAGTTCATTGCAGCGGAAGTAAATAAACTAACGACGATACAAATAACACCATGCTGAAGCCTGCCACGGTGCTACTCCTCCTGATCCTCGGCAGAGGACGGAACCCATTCGATGTGCCAGCCAGGTGGAACCTGGGCAGGCCAAGACAAAGCATCGACATCCAACGGTGTACCTGTAAATCAATGCCACAAGCAAGGCTGAGTATACTAATACTCAGCAAGGCTTACCCGTCGGGTGAAATCTATATCACCGACATCTAGACAATGAGAGGCTTTTGGCTGGTGGGTTTGTTTGCCAAAAAGCAACTAAAGGTAGATCCTTGCTTTCAAGTTTTAGCATCATATTCTAGTACATTTAACCATTCTAGATTAGCATCCTCTCTAAGCATACAAGTGGTGCAATACAAATTAATTCATAGAACAAGTTTATAAATCTCAAAGTTTCACTTGTTACTCAATGTAGCCAGGCGGTCAAGCAGTCTCATTAACCGCGAGAAGCGGACAGTTCGAACCGAATTTTGCTACCTGGCCAGGGGAAACCTAACACACACGGATACTCTGCTTGCTATAAAAGGTACAAGCATTTCGCAACCTTTCCCATCGATCCACAATTCGGAACCGGGTCCATTTCCTTAGGATAAAGGTTTACTGCTTCACTCACAGTCTCACGCATATATCCACAAGTGTACGGCAGGGGAAAACAAAGTTTCCAAGGAGAGATGGCTATCGGCCCTAGCTGCTTCAATCTGGTACCGGGCTTACCGATCCGCATACATCGGCATGCATGTGGTACGTTCAAAAACTTGACAGCTCTTTCCACACATTTCGACCTTAATCAATTATCATACACGGACGGGAGATCTACATCTATCATCCCGCCCGTCAATCCTTATGATTCCAACATAAGTAAAGACAAGCAATTCCTATGTCTCGCGAGTGACAGGAAATCACTCGACTTGTAACGGACCTAAAGCAATGCCCTATCGATCCTTTCATACTAGTATTGCAAGTCATAGGTACTAGGAAATGTGCAGCTAAGGTATTCAATCAACTCCTTGAACGTAAATGCACAAACATAGAGAATTCAAAGTGCATAATTTGGTAAAGTTAGGTTATGCTCCGGGGCTTGCCTTCTTGCTCGAACTGGGGGTTAGCCTCCGGGTTGGTCGATCCTGCACCGGCACCTTCCTCCGGGACTTCTTCCACGTCTGCGGGAATGAGGTGGTAGTTGCCGTCCAGGATGGCGCCTTCTACATGAGATGCATAACTTAGGGTGGCTGTTCTGGAATTTCAGATTCCATTTATTTTATTCTAACTAACTACAAAAAGGTTTATTCTTTTATATAAATCGATTTCCATCTAGATTACTTCGCATTTTTGTTTCTCCTTTTCTGCTCATCATTTTTATCTATAGACTTTCTGACAGCTACTGGAGTATAAGAGCTAAGCTCACTCCAAAATTTAGCTAAATCTGAGCTACACATAATTTATTAAAATTAATTCAATCTGCTGCCTGCAGAAATGAAATAAATTCATATAAAATTTGAAATACATCCAATTCAGGAAATCTTCCTACCAAAGCTAGTCATAAGTACAAGGTGGGCTCTGGCCAAGTGGTGGCTCAAAATAACCCTTGGGTAGTCCTCAATAAATTCCTATCCAAAAACACATATTTATTCATTTGCTAACCTAAACAGAGCAAAAATTAAGTTTTTCATTTTTCACAGGTGTGTTAACAAGTTTTTAGTCCTCTGGAGCAAAATGGTGATTTTTCACTGCACAGATTATTTTTAAAGATTTCTGCACTGCAAAAAGACAGAAAACACATTTTAATTTATAACTGGAGCTACAGTTCATATTTTTAGGTCCCCTTTGGACACAAGCTGTCCAAAGTCACTACACACAACATATCCAAAGCTCAACCCTAGCGGAGCTCTGGATTTGAAATGGTGCACTACTTTCCATTTTCATATTTTGAATTTTAGCTCAAAAACAGTTCATCAAAAGTATAAACATGTCTAATAGAGATTGTAGTTTAGACTCTCACGAATCCAGAGAGTATTTTTGTGAATTCTTCTGATTTTTGTACGATTTTTAATGGATTTTACAAGATTCGGGAAAAACAAATCTAGTTTTAAGAATCTATTTTCGCAGGGAACCCTAGAACTTTCAAAACTTCGCGAACGAGTCCCTGGACTTTTGCACAGAGACCCCTAGACAAACGAAGACGATGAAGAAAGGCCCTCGGCTCTCGCCGGAGTTGCGCCGGCCAAACGACGGCGAACTAGGCACGGGGAAGTGGGGGAAAAGGATCCTGGGCTCACCATGAGTCGTTTGGGGACGGTTTGGAGGCCGGGGGTGGTCGGAGTTGTGCCGGCGACGAGGTGGTGGCGGCGCGGCCGCAGCGGCTTCTACGCCGGTGAGCTCGGGGTCGTTCGCCGAGGTTCGAGGGGTCCTAGAGCACCAGTGGAGCTCGAGGAAGCCAATGGCGTGCTCGGTTGACCTCGGGGACGGCTCGGAGTAGGGGCTCGACGTGCGGGTGCTCCGGTGGCCGGAATTCGCGATTTGGGGGAAATCTCAAATTCTCGCCGGAGAAAGGACAATAGCTAGGGGAAAGTGGGGGAAAATGGAGCTGGAGTAGAGGGCTAGCTTCGTGCGGGACGAACTTGGGAATGGTGGAGTGTGGAGGGTGAATTTCTCGGAGAAGCTCGGCTCGGTTCGCGCGGCGCGAGGACGAAGAAGACCGAGCGAGCGCGGGGAAGTGGAAATGGCCAGGTGAGCGAGTGAGAGGAGGGGTGGGAGTGCGCGGTGGAGTGCTTGGGCACGCGAGAGTGGCACAGTGCGGCCTCGGGAGCGTGCGAGCACGTGGGTGGCTGTCGCGGTCGCCATAGATGGCGCGGCGAGCTCGAACAGAGCGCACACGCGCGGTTGGGCGTCAAAGATCATCGCGTGATGAAGTGGAGATCCTCAGCAGAGGCTTTGGCGCGACGCGAACGGATTCTACCGCCTGCAGTGCGCTCGGCGCAGCGCGAGCGCGCGTGCGGCCACGGCGGCGCGCGACCGTATGATGGCGCTCCGCGGCGCAAGGCGAGGCGACGCGACAGCGGCGAAGTGATGGCTCGGGAGGGGCCGGACAAGAGCTAGGCGACAAGCGCCAGCGTCCGCCGCGGCTTGGCCAGCTCAGCGCCGCCTGCGCCGCTCGCCGGCCACGTGGCGGCCGAGCTCCGGCCAGCGCAGCGCGCGCCAGGGGCACTGTAGCATGCCCGTGGAGCTCCGATTTCAAATTCGAATTTTCTCCAAAAATTCGAACTGAACTTCGAAACGGGTAAAATTAAAAGTTGGGGTCTGAGGTGTGGGACACAACTTTCGAGCTTGGACCAGGCACTTCGACCAGGCGCTGCGGCGCTTCGAGCTTGAACCGCAAGCTCGAGCTTGCCGAGCCTCGAATGGTCGGAAACGCCACTCGAGGGTGAGTGCCCCCCTCGAGCTTGGCTGCGAAGCCTCGAGCGTGACGGAACGTCGCTCGAGGGTAAGTCCTCGAGCTTGGCTGTGGAGCCTCGAGCGTGACGGACGGCGGGGCCTCGAGGGTCCTATCGTGCGGCCTCGAATCGTGACGGAAACTACTGGCTAGGCTCGATCGTCACGGACATAGCTCGATCGGGACGGATATACGGCTAAGCTCGATCGTGACGGACATCCGGGCTAAGCTCGATCGTGACGGACATCCCCGCTCGAGGGTCATCGAGCGGAACGAACGCCGTGGCGAGGTTGTCGCGAAGGGCTGTTGGTGATGACAACTACTCTTTTGGTCCGAGATTTTTAGATTTCAGTTGGGTGCCAAACAACCCTTGTTTTTGAATTATAATTGAATTTTTGACGAATTTTTGAATTTCAACCCAATTCCCTGTTGCATTGATTTTAATTGCACTTTTTAATTCTTTTGACATCAGAGATGTCACAGCCTACCCCCCTTAAAAGGAATCTCGTCCCGAGATTCGATTAAACCTAGAGATAGAGGGGAAAAGAAATACCTCGGCTTATGAAAGTATGTCGGGGAAATTCTTCCTAAGATAGTCCTCGGTTTCCCACGTGGCTTCATCTTCGGAGTGATGACTCCACTGAACTTTGTACATTTTAACTCCCTTCCTTCGTGTTTGTCGCTCTTTCTCGTCGAGGATCTTAACGGGATGCTCATCATAAGAGAGATCCGGTTCAACCGAGAGTTCCTCTTGTTCAACAACTTCGGTCGGAACACGAAGACACCTCTTGAGTTGAGAAACATGGAATACATTGTGTACAGCTGAAAGTTTTTCGGGAAGCTTCACTTGATAGGCTACCGGCCCATATTGCTGAGTAATTTCATACGGGCCGATATAACGAGGTGCAAGCTTTCCTTTTAGTCCGAATCTTTGCACACCTTTGGTCGGGGAGACTTTAAGATACACGTGATCACCAACTTCAAACTGAAGTGGTTTTCGTCGTTGATCAAAGTAACTCTTCTGCCTTGACTGGGCAGTTCTCAAATTTTCACGAATGATTCTAACCTTTTCCTCTGCTTCCTTTACAAGGTCAGGGCCATAAGCATACCTCTCGCCTGCCTGGGACCAACACAACGGGGTCCGACATCTTCTACCATATAAGGCTTCGAAAGGTGCCATTTTGAGACTCGCTTGGTAGCTGTTGTTATAGGAGAATTCGGCCAGGGATAGACACTTCTCCCAATTCTTCCCATAATGAATAACACAAGTTCGAAGCATATCCTCAAGTATTTGATTTACCCTTTCCGTCTGCCCATCGGTTTGTGGGTGATATGCTGAACTACGGATCAGTTTGGTGCCTAGGGATAATTGCAATTGTTCCCAAAAGCGTGCTACGAACGGTGCACCACGATCTGAAATTATCGTCTTGGGTACCCCATGTAGACAAACGATCCGCTCCAAATAAATCTCCGCGTACTTCTTAGCAGCATAAAGGGTATTGACTGGAATAAAATGGGCAGTCTTAGTAAGGCGATCCACAATTACCCAAATGGATCCGTGTCCCTGAGGGGTTCTGGGAAGTCCAACAATAAAATCCATGCTTATATCTTCCCATTTCCATGAGGGGATAGGTAGAGGTTGAAGCGTGCCTGCTACCTTCAAGTGGCTGGCCTTAACCCGCTGGCATGTGTCACATTCCGACACATATGTGGCAATTTCTCGCTTCATCCGAGTCCACCAAAAGTTTTGTTTCAAATCTTGGTACATTTTGGTGCTGCCGGGATGGATAGAAAATTTAGAGAGATGTGCCTCATCCATAATCTTCCTCCGGAGTTCCGTGTTTTTAGGCACCACGAGGCGATGCCCAAACCACATCACTCCCTGCCCATCAAACCGGAAACACTTGTACTTCTCTTTCACCTTCTCCTTAGACAATTTCCTTTTAAGGATTTTAATGCTCGCGCCATTTAATTGGGCTACAACAATCTGATCGTGCAAGGTTGGTTCCACTACAATATGGCTGAAGTACCCGTGTGGAACAATCTCCAAATTGAGCTTTGCCATTTCATGACACAGGGTGTCAGCGTAGGACTCCATGGAAAGACAATGACAATGAGCCTTGCGGCTTAGTGCATCAGCAACTACATTAGCCTTCCCGGGGTGATAATGCACACTAAGGTCATAGTCCTTTGCTAACTCCAACCATCTTCGCTGTCTCATATTCAAATGTGCCTGAGTGAAAACATATTTGAGGCTCTTGTGGTCTGTATATATGTTGCAGGGAACACCCATCAAATAGTGTCTCCACATCTTGAGAGCATGAATAACCGCTGCTAACTCAAGATCATGCGTGGGGTAGTTTTGCTCATGAGGCCGAAGTGCTCGAGAAGCATAAGCAATGACTCGGTTCTCTTGCATGAGAACACAGCCAAGGCCGGTGCCTGATGCATCGCAATAGACATCATAGGGCTTGGTGCAATCGGGCTGAGCCAAAACTGGGGCTGAAGTCAAATGTCTTCGCAAGGTGTGGAAAGCTTCATCGCATTTGTCATTCCACTCAAATTTGACTCCCTTCTTTAAGAGTTCGGTCATGGGCTTCGCAATCCGAGAGAAGTCCGGAATAAAACGGCGGTAATAACCGGCTAAACCCAGAAAACTCCGAATCTCGTGGACAGAAGTAGGTGGTTGCCAATCCAACACCTCTTGCACTTTGGTTGGATCCACGGATATATCATCCTTGGAAACCGTGTGACCTAAGAACTTCACGCTCTCTAGCCAAAATTCACACTTGGAGAACTTGGCGTAGAGCTGGTGATCTCTCAATCTCTGAAGAACAATGCGAAGGTGCTCGGCATGCTCTTCCTCATTCTTAGAATATATAAGAATGTCATCAATGAAAACCACCACAAACTTGTCTAGTTCAGACATGAAGACCGAATTCATGAGGTACATGAAGTAGGCTGGGGCATTGGTGAGTCCAAAAGACATAACCAAGAATTCATAAAGTCCATAACGTGTGGAAAAGGCAGTCTTTGGAATGTCACAAGGCCTAATTTTGATTTGGTGATAGCCAGAGCGAAGGTCAATCTTAGAGAACACTCTGGCGCCAGCTAGTTGGTCAAACAAGATGTCAATACGGGGGAGTGGGTACTTGTTCTTAATAGTTACCGCATTGAGAGGCCGGTAATCAATACACAACCTCAAGGAATGGTCCTTCTTCTTCACAAAGATAGCGGGACATCCCCAAGGTGATACACTTGGACGAATGAAACCCTTATCTAGCAATTCTTGGAGTTGAATTTTTAATTCAGCCAATTCATTGGGCGGCATTCTATATGGTCTCTTTGATATAGGTGCTGTGCCAGGTTGAAGTTCAATCACAAATTCAATGTCCCTATCCGGCGGCATCCCAGGTAAGTCATCCGGAAATACATCGACATACTCACATACCACCGGAATGTCCTTTAGTTGGGTTTCTACCATTGCATAAGCACACGCATCGACGCGAGTCCGTTGTGGCAGATATAGCACACTCGGGCCCTGCGTAGGCGAGTTTATCTCAACAACTCGTTCCGCAACATCTAGGACAACCTTATGTTGAGTCATCCAATTGGCTCCTAACACAATGTCAATTCCTTCCATTCCAAGCAGAATCAAATCAGTAGGAAATGTTTTACTTCCCAGCCTGATTGGAACCTTGTGGGTGACTTGGTTGGATGCAATTTTACCTCCCGCAGTTGATATCACGTATGATGATTTGGTATGGTACGATTTTAATCCGCATTTCACATGAAACCTTGTGCTTATAAAACTATGTGTTGCCCCGGAATCAAACAATATCACAGCAGGTTGAGTGCAGATAGGGAAGGTACCAGTCATGTCTGAGGCTCCCTCGGGTAGGTCGGCCAAGGTGGTGTAGTTGAGCCATCCTTGCCGAACTTGCACACGCTGTTGCTGCTTGCCCTTGCCTTGCTGAGTTCCCGAGCGTTGGTTTTGCTGCTTGTTCTGCGGGCAATCCTTGATAAAATGATCTTTACTTCCACACTTGAAGCACTGATAGCCGGCTCCAGGGCGAGCTGGCTGCTGTGCATTTTGCCTTGGTGCTTGCTGCTGCTGCGGCGGTGGAGGGAAACGAGGCGCGTTAGGCTGTGGCGGCCTAGCAACCCATCCACCTCCCTGAGGTGCCCTGGACTGTCCCTGCGGTGCAGCCGGGGGAACCAAGCGGAACCTCTGTGGCTGCGCGCTCGACGGTCCAGCGGGAGTCTTCCTCTTCTTCTCCGCCTTGTGCACCATATTGGCGTCTTCCTGGGTGATGGCAAGGTTCACAAGATCGCCGTACGAGGCAGCACGGGTGGTGGCCAATTGTGCCTTTAACTTGGTGTTAAGGCCACGTCGGAACCTCTCTAGCTTCTTCTCGTCCGAGTCAACGTGATGACCCGCATAAGGGCACAGACCATTGAAGGCCTGGGCGTACTGAAGCACTGTACGGGTAATCTGGGTCAGCTCCAAAAACTCATTCAGCTTCCTTTCTACCAGACCGGCCGGAATGTGATGAGCCTTGAATGCAGCCTTGAACTCATCCCACTCAACTACATGACCCTCCTGCTGCAGGGCCAGGTAGTTCTCCCACCAAAGGAGAGCTGGGCCGCGGAGTTGCTGTGCCGCGAACACGACCTTGCGGTTAGAGGCACAAGGTGTCGCCAGGATGGTGAATTTGGACTCGATGGCTCGAATCCAGGTGTCGGCCTCCAGGGGCTCATCAGCTCGAGAGAAAATCGGCGGGTGCGTTGCCAGAAAATCTTCGTATCTGGCCACCTGAGGCTGAGGGGCCCGTTGACCTCCATGCTGAAGCATCTGCTGCTGCATCATCTGCTGCTGATGCTGCAGGTTCCGGAGAATCTCCGTTTGCGTGGCATATAGCTGCTGCCACGTCGGAGGTTGCTGCGGAGGAAGAGGTGGCGGTGGCTGTTGCTGCCCCTCTGGCCCCTGCTGGTTAGCGTTGGAGCCACTAGCGTCGTGACCGCTGCGGGTGATTGCCATCTGCAGCAGGTACTTGTATTAGCCACGTTTCATAAGCTTGCATAATGAATGACAAGATAGAACGTGACAATATATTAAAGTGTACTGCGCAGAATGGCAAGTCAGCACGCAGTTCGGAAGAAAAATCATATCTCCCAACAGGAAACAAGTCAAATGCTCCCATTCGGTCAGTAGCTCGGAAATTTTATGCTCTACAAATTTCATGTTGGGCTCGGAATCAAATTCGGACTGGAACTAAGCCGAAAAATTCAATCTTTAGCTCTCTGCATTTGCTGTTTTTCAGCAGGCCGAGCTATAGTGTTTTGGTTGCCATTTTTATTTCGCTTCACCAATGGGGTTGCAATTTGGTGATCATTTGGTTTGACAAATTCCAAACAACTTTGTAGTTCACATCACAGCCCAGAAATGAATGGAAAACCCATCAATGACTAAAACAAGGTTAGCTGCAGAATGTTTTCAACACAGCTGTAACAACATCATCAAGTTTTACACCACAACCACACCATTAATTTACATTGCCACCAAAAGATAAAAGGAGAAGCTCAACTCCATCTAGCCTATTATAACATGAAGCCAAAATCTAGGCCTAGCGGAGGAGTAAACTTGCTACTACCACTCTAAAAATCATCCAAGTTGTTAGCGGTAGCCTCGCTGCCCATAGGTGAAGGTGGAGCTGGAAGGGGCGGCATGTCATCCTCGGTGTCCATGTCGGAATCGGGGGCCTCTCCTTCACCATTCCCTCCTTCTTGCTCAAGAAGGTGTTGAGCGTCATGGGCCGCAAGCATAGCATTTGCATGCTCCAAGTTACCATGTACCTCCTCAAGCTCATCTCTAGTTTGTGCTAACTCATTCTGGGTGTTGTTGTGTGCAATCTGGAGGTCATTCAATTGCCTCTCCAAGTCAGCAATCATGGCATCTCTAGTGGTCACCTCAATGGACAAAGAGGTCCTCTCAACCCCTATGTCACGAGCGCGAGCGGACATGTCCATAGCAATGTTGAGCATCTCGCTCTGCGACCGTCCAAGAAGTGCCTGCAAACGGTGATACGCCCGTATCCACCTCATCATCAAAGCGGCTGCTGCGACGGGGTTCTCCGCCATCCTCAAAGGTACTAGGAAATGTGCAGCTAAGGTATTCAATCAACTCCTTGAACGTAAATGCACAAACATAGAGAATTCAAAGTGCATAATTTGGTAAAGTTAGGTTATGCTCCGGGGCTTGCCTTCTTGCTCGAACTGGGGGTTAGCCTCCGGGTTGGTCGATCCTGCACCGGCACCTTCCTCCGGGACTTCTTCCACGTCTGCGGGAATGAGGTGGTAGTTGCCGTCCGGGATGGCGCCTTCTACATGAGATGCATAACTTAGGGTGGCTGTTCTGGAATTTCAGATTCCATTTATTTTATTCTAACTAACTACAAAAAGGTTTATTCTTTTATATAAATCGATTTCCATCTAGATTACTTCGCATTTTTGTTTCTCCTTTTCTGCTCATCATTTTTATCTATAAACTTTATGACAGCTACTGGAGTATAAGAGCTAAGCTCACTCCAAAATTTAGCTAAATCTGAGCTACACATAATTTATTAAAATTAATTCAATGTACTGCCTGCAGAAATGAAATAAATTCATATAAAATTTGAAATACATCCAATTCAGGAAATCTTCCTACCAAAGCTAGTCATAAGTACAAGGAGGGCTCTGGCCAAGTGGTGGCTCAAAATAACCCTTGGGTAGTCCTCAATAAATTCCTATCCAAAAACACATATTTATTCATTTGCTAACCTAAACAGAGCAAAAATTAAGTTTTTCATTTTTCACAGGTGTGCTAACAAGTTTTTAGTCCTCTGGAGCAAAATGGTGATTTTTCACTGCACAGATTATTTTTAAAGATTTCTGCACTGCAAAAAGACAGAAAACACATTTTAATTTATAACTGGAGCTACAGTTCATATTTTTAGGTCCCCTTTGGACACAAGCTGTCCAAAGTCACTACACATAACATATCCAAAGCTCAACCCTAGCGGAGCTCTGGATTTGAAATGGTGCACTACTTTCCATTTTCATAGTTTGAATTTTAGCTCAAAAACAGTTCATCAAAAGTATAAACATGTCTAATAGAGATTGTAGTTTAGACTCTCACGAATCCAGAGAGTATTTTTGTGAATTCTTCTGATTTTTGTACGATTTTTAATGGATTTTACAAGATTCGGGAAAAACAAATCTAGTTTTAAGAATCTATTTTCGCAGGGAACCCTAGAACTTTCAAAACTTCGCGAACGAGTCCCTGTACTTTTGCACAGAGACCCCTAGACAAACGAAGACGATGAAGAAAGGCCCTCGGCTCTCGCCGGAGTTGCGCCGGCCAAACGACGGCGAACTAGGCACGGGGAAGTGGGGGAAAAGGATCCTGGGCTCACCATGAGTCGTTTGGGGACGGTTTGGAGGCCGGGGGTGGTCGGAGTTGCGCCGGCGACGAGGTGGTGGCGGCGCGGCCGCCGCGGCTTCTACGCCGGTGAGCTCGGGGTCGTTCGCCGAGGTTCGAGGGGTCCTAGAGCACCAGTGGAGCTCGAGGAAGCCAATGGCGTGCTCGGTTGACCTCGGGGACGGCTCGGAGTAGGGGCTCGACGTGCGGGTGCTCCGGTGGCCGGAATTCGCGATTTGGGGGAAATCTCAAATTCTCGCCGGAGAAAGGACAATAGCTAGGGGAAAGTGGGGGAAAATGGAGCTGGAGTAGAGGGCTAGCTTCGTGCGGGACGAACTTGGGAATGGTGGAGTGTGGAGGGTGAATTTCTCGGAGAAGCTCGGCTCGGTTCGCGCGGCGCGAGGACGAAGAAGACCGAGCGAGCGCGGGGAAGTGGAAATGGCCAGGTGAGCGAGTGAGAGGAGGGGTGGGAGTGCGCGGTGGAGTGCTTGGGCACGCGAGAGTGGCACAGTGCGGCCTCGGGAGCGTGCGAGCACGTGGGTGGCTGTCGCGGTCGCCATAGATGGCGCGGCGAGCTCGAACAGAGCGCACACGCGCGGTTGGGCGTCAAAGATCATCGCGTGATGAAGTGGAGATCCTCAGCAGAGGCTTTGGCGCGACGCGAACGGATTCTACCGCCTGCAGTGCGCTCGGCGCAGCGCGAGCGCGCGTGCGGCCACGGCGGCGCGCGACCGTATGATGGCGCTCCGCGGCGCAAGGCGAGGCGACGCGACAGCGGCGAAGTGATGGCTCGGGAGGGGCCGGACAAGAGCTAGGCGACAAGCGCCAGCGTCCGCCGCGGCTTGGCCAGCTCAGCGCCGCCTGCGCCGCTCGCCGGCCACGTGGCGGCCGAGCTCCGGCCAGCGCAGCGCGCGCCAGGGGCACTGTAGCATGCCCGTGGAGCTCCGATTTCAAATTCGAATTTTCTCCAAAAATTCGAACTGAACTTCGAAACGGGTAAAATTAAAAGTTGGGGTCTGAGGTGTGGGACACAACTTTCGAGCTTGGACCAGGCACTTCGACCAGGCGCTGCGGCGCTTCGAGCTTGAACCGCAAGCTCGAGCTTGCCGAGCCTCGAATGGTCGGAAACGCCACTCGAGGGTGAGTGCCCCCCTCGAGCTTGGCTGCGAAGCCTCGAGCGTGACGGAACGTCGCTCGAGGGTAAGTCCTCGAGCTTGGCTGTGGAGCCTCGAGCGTGACGGACGGCGGGGCCTCGAGGGTCCTATCGTGCGGCCTCGAATCGTGACGGAAACTACTGGCTAGGCTCGATCGTCACGGACATAGCTCGATCGGGACGGATATACGGCTAAGCTCGATCGTGACGGACATCCGGGCTAAGCTCGATCGTGACGGACATCCCCGCTCGAGGGTCATCGAGCGGAACGAACGCCGTGGCGAGGTTGTCGCGAAGGGCTGTTGGTGATGACAACTACTCTTTTGGTCCGAGATTTTTAGATTTCAGTTGGGTGCCAAACAACCCTTGTTTTTGAATTATAATTGAATTTTTGACGAATTTTTGAATTTCAACCCAATTCCCTGTTGCATTGATTTTAATTGCACTTTTTAATTCTTTTGACATCAGAGATGTCACAACAAGTCGAGTGATTTCCTGTCACTCGCGAGATATAGGAGTTGCTTGTCTTTACTTATGTTGGAACCATAAGGATGGACGGGCGGGAGGGTATGTGTAGATCTCCCGTCCGTGTATGATAAATGGATTAAGGTCGAAACATGTGGTTCTGTGTGTCAACTTTTTGAACGTACCACATGCGTGCTGATCTATGGGAATCGGTAAGCCTGGTACCAGATTGAAGCAGCTAGGACCGATAGCCATCTCTCCTTGAAAACATTTTGTTTCCCTTGCTGTACACATGTAGATATATGCGTGATGCCGTGAGTGAAGCGGTAAACCTTTATCCTAAGGGAATGGACCCGGCGCTGAATTGTGGATCGATGAGAAAGGTTGGGCAGTGCTTGTGCCTTTTACAGCAAGCATTATCCGTGTGTGTTGGGTTTCCCCTGGCCAGGTAGCAAAATTCGGTTCGAACTGTCCGCTTCTCGCGGTTAATGAGACTGCTTGACCGCTGTGCTGCATTGAGTAACAAGTGGAACTATGAGGATGATGAACTTGTTGTATGTACTAAATTATTTTGCACCACTTGTATGGTTAGAGAGGATGCTAATCTAGAATGGTTAACTCAACTAGAATTTGATGCTAAAATCATGAAAGTAAGGATCCACTGTAAGTAGGTTTCTGGCAAAACAAACCCACCAGCCGAAAGCCACTCATGTCTAAAAGTCGGTGATGTAGTTTTCACCCGATGGGTAAGCCTTGCTGAGTATTAGTATACTCAGCCTTGCTTGTGGCTATTTTTTTTAGGTACTGTTATGGATGTGGCAGTCGATTCCATCACTTGGCGTACCCAGGTTCCTCCTGGCTGGCATGTCGAGTGGGTTCCGTCCTCTGCCGAGGATCGGGAGGAGTAGCACCATGGCCGGCTTCATCGTGGTGTTGCTATGTATCGTCGTTAGTTTAATTTCCGCTGCAATGAACTCTCGTACTATGATTTGAAATTCGAATGTGGTTTGTAATAACTTCTTGATACTATTTATGTATGTTGAATTTGTGGAATGCTGTAATTTCTGGGACTCACCTTCGTGTGGGCGCGCGTGTTGTTTCGATCGTGAAAGTACGTGGTTAATCGGGTATAATCCGACGGCGCTCCAGCTTATTCCGGATTAAATGCCTGACTGCTTGAATAGTGGTCCCGGGGTACTTAACTTGGAATAATTTCGGAGTGGTCCGCCACATCTATTCCACCGCGTGGAGCTCCGCGGCTCCAACAAGGATTGGAACAAAGGGTGGTTCTATCTGAAGAACTACCCCAAGGCCATGCTCCCCCCGTTCGACCCGCGTGCCTGCCGCCCTAGAAGGAGTTGGCGCATTGGCAATGGGGCCCCGAGCCCGCCTCTCCCTAGAAGCTGAAGCCACACCTCGACTGCCTCGCCTGGCTACTGTTGTGCGGCCTCACCAGTGCCTCGTCGCCCCACTAATGGCGAGGCCGCTACGCCTCTTCAAGATGGGCCCTACGACCTCTGAGGCGGAGCTGCGCTCGAGTCTGGTGTCGCGCATGATCCCCTCGGAGGAGGATATCCAAGCCCGGCTTATGAAGCTTGTGGACACCCCGCAGGCCACTGCACTAGTGATCCCCACCCCGAGCCAGCCTGTTGGCACTCCTTAGCGTCACTTGTTAGATGACATTAGGAATGCGTGACGGTATATCTTAGGCTCTAGAATTATATTCTGCAAGCGCACAAAATAGCCCGATGTAGCATTTCACCTTGGAGTATTCCAAGGTATCGTGAATTTCCTCAGGGAAGCAATGGCAAAGTATATTTATTGAATGAATGGTAAGTCCTTCTAGTAATATCACACACTATCTCTAGTGGGGGTAAATGGGTTAACCGATAAGGGTGACCAAGCAAAGCTTGATCCTTTGAGTCGGGAAGACCAGCCGATAGAAGGTCGCGAACGACCAGCGACACAGGAGACTCTAAGAGAAAGGAAAAGGATAAAGTTTTGGGAAGACAGGGCAACTCGATTCCTAATGACACTTCTAACCTTTTAAGCAAACACACCCTAGCCTTAGCCTAGAATACTACCTAGTTATCGGGAGACCAGAACTTACTTCGACGGCCAGTAGGAAGGATCTCAGAAAGGGATGAGAGGGGGATCCAACGGCAGCCAGCAACTACTGTTATGAGCACACCCAAACGTGGTGGACTACGAGGGACGGACAGGACTGTCACCACCTACCGCCTACCACAACGGTACCGTGGGGTGTAACACACTTTCTAGCTCGAATCAAGCCAGGCACCACGCATGCACTCGAGACTAGGATTTCTCTTGAGGCCTTCAAGAGAAATCCCCCTCAACCTAGAATACTGACTTGAGCACTCTAGTCTGGGCGAGAAAACCCATAAGTAAGAAACCCGATAGACAAGATGAACTCTAAACTAATCTAGAAGGAAGTTACACCGCTACTAAGCCACAAGGACTTGAATGTAAAAGAAAGCGGTAAATAACTCAGGCTTAACTCAAAAGATAAAGAACATAAAACTATACTGATAAATATTCAAAGTAAAGGAAAATATACAAGAGCTTTACCAGAACTCCAAGAACTCCGGAACCTCTGAGCAGAAGCTCGACTCGACTCTACTCCCAACTCCAATCCTAACTCTAAAAATGGAAAAGTGAAATGGAAGAAGAACTCTTGAAGTGTGTATAGAGGACTGAGCTGGGCGGCCTCCTTTTATAGCGATGGCTAGGTCAGTTGAGATGGTAACCAACTGTAGTAACCGCCATCCGAAGCTGGGCCAAAACCGCCTCGGTGCTGGGCCGGCCGGCCGAGCTAGGGCTGACCGGCCGCCCTCTTGCGTCCGATCCACCGCCTTTGCTCGTGAACGCTCTAGATCACGCCCTGGTGACAGTTGTGTTGGCCGTTGCTGACTCGGAGTCGGTTTGGACTAACAGGCGGACCCCTCGATCCGTGTCAAGGCCTTTCGGGGTCCGTCAGATGAACCGACCTCAATCTCCCGTCTAAGATGGCTTGAATCTATGTTTGTTGCACGTGGATCGAAGAGATGGCAGGGAGGCCAATGTAAGCGGCCGGCCGGCCGGGCTAGGGCTGGATGGCCAGGCTCTGGTCTGGTTTTCTCTGGTTTTCTTACACTTAGTCCCTGCACTTACAGCTTGTACAAAACTTGTGGAACTTGTTAGTTTAAAGTAATATACATATAGAACCTAATGCAAAACCTTCATTTACTCCCGAGATGCTGACGGTCAATTGGAATTATTCACCGTCAACATAGCCCTCGATGCTTCCCGGCCCAGGGGTAGTGGACCTCGTAAGCCTTCAATCTTTACCTGTTTCGTTTGGTTTTTTAGATGCTTGATCGTGATTCACTCGTCGGTCCTCTTGCTGCAGTCTCTTGATGCCCCCGGCGGTCTCCACACATCACGAGGAATCCTGCCGTAGGAGCAGGCTTCCCATGATGAGGCCCGGTGGCGGAACCGCCTAACCGGGGAGGCCGACCACAAGCAGAAGAGGCAGGAGACCAAGGAGTGCCTCCGCAAGGGGGAGCGGAGGCGGGAATGAGAGCGCAAGGAGCGCAGGGGCAAGGAAATCAGGTCGGACCTCGAGTCCACGACCGACGATGAGGGGAACCCCAGAGGCCACTCTCCTCTCCTGGATGACCCTCCCATGGCGAGTTTCGTCACGTGGGGCGAGTCTCGGTTGGCGCCCATCACTGTGCAGGAGCTGCCTCCCCCACCCCAGGGGCTCTTCCTACGGAGGCAATCCGCTCACCTCTGCCAACCCCGCTGGGAGCACTCCGGCTCTCGGTTTGTCGCCCTGGTTCGACGAGCAGGTCAGTTGGCTCTCTTCTGTCGTGCTTTTCATTCGCTTCTCATGTTGAATGTTCTTAGTTTTTTCTGTCGGCGATATTCAGTCGGCTTGGCGGCGACGCGGGCTCTGGCTCGGCCCCGGTGAAGCGTCTCCGTTGGGATGCCTGCGGGGGACGTCGAGCGGGCCGTGCGGCGCCAGCGCAAACCCTGCCTGGGTCAAGGAGGTCGCTCCGCCCCCTGTCGCCGAGAACGCCTCCGCCACACGCACGTGGAGTAGGCTCATGTGGTCGAAGCGTCACCGCCGCCCGCCCCCACTCCATCAGCTGTGCAAGCCTCCGGGATAGGGGTCGTGTATGTGCTGGCTTCGTCGCCGGTGGCCGATGAGGTCGCCACGGGCACGGAGCTGGCGGTGGGCATCGAGGTGGCCGCTGCAGGCGCTGTGAGCGCGGAGCCCACGGTGGGCGTTGTGGTACCCATTGCGGACGCGAAGCCGGCGACGTCCGGGAATCCCCCACAGCCTGCTGACGCTGCATCCCCCGCCGTGGGCCTCGAGGAAGCCACAGAGGTGAGCCGGTGGTCCATGGAGGACCTCTTCGGGGAGGTGGAGGCGCGGGCGCGATCTGAGACGCAAACTCCTGCTGCTCCGCAGCCCCTCTCGCTGGTGCCGGTTCCGCCACCATCGTCCTCAGGCCTGCCCACAGAGGCCTCCAGGTCAGGTGACGGGCGCGGCGAGGGCCCGTCTTCCCTGGGCGACCCTGAGATCGACCCTACGAACATCATGGAGGTGAACACCTGGCTGGAGGGTCTCCAGTGGATGGCTACCTTCCCAGCCTCGCTCCTAGAGATGGCGTCGATGCTCCGCACCGTGGCGATACCTTCTAGCCGGGTACGTTGCACGCTTTTCTCTTGTGCCTTTCTTGTCTTACTCTGGCATGTAATGTTCTTCCCGGACTGCCTCTGCTTGTAACCTACACCGGTCGTTGGTCATTTCAGGTCATGTTGTTTGCGCTCTCCCGGACCCAAGTGTCGAGGAGGAGGCCATCAACCATGCCCGCCGGGCTTGGGAGTCTGCTCGCGCGGCCCGGGACGCTAAGGCTCGCGCACGCGACGAGGCTGCGAGCAGTGCTCTCTGTAGCTCGGATGTGGAGCGGACCACACCTCGACGCACCAGGAGGCGCTCGCCGCACTGAATGCTGAACTCGACGGTCTCCGCTCCCAGGTTGCTGACGCCCGCGACGGTAAGTGTCTGCGGGCCTTGCCCCATTCTCCTTTGTCTTCATCACGCCGGTTTGGCCGCGATGCCGCTTGCTGTTTCCCAGAGTACCATGCCCAGGCCGACACTCTGAGGGAGGAGAAAGCTGCGGTGGTCCATGAGTGCATTGACGCCCAGGCAGAACGCGTCAGGCCGTGCTGGCGAAGGAGGACGCCGAGGGAGCAAGCGCTCAGCTGGGGCAGCTCGTCGCCGATCTCTGCACCGAAGCGCAGATATCCGCCCAGCGGATTCAGGTCCTGGAGTCCGCTCTCACGACCTCGAACAAATCTGCGGAGGAGAAGGCCGTTGAGGTAGACGGTACGCTCTCTATGTCCTTCTCTGTTCGTCGGTTTGGCCTTCTTATGAGTGTTGCTGTGCGCTTGACCCTTGTCTTCCTTTGGGCAGCGCTTAAGTCTCGTGTGGAAGATGGGATTTCCCATCGGAACATGTTGCTCTCACGCTTAGAGATGTTGGCGATGCGTCGGGGAGGATCTTGACGCAGCTCGGGTTCCCTCTATCGGAGGACGACAAGCGGCTCCTGGGAGACCTTCACCGCGCGGCGGAGTGCTGCGGGGCGCTGCGCACCATGGCTGCTGCGGTGATGGTGGAGCTCGAGCTGTGGACGAGTGGTGACCCCGCCCATCTGCCCGTGGAGCTTCATTGCATCCCTCAGCGCGTCGGGGCTATTGCGAAGCAGGCGCTGGTGCGCGGCGTCATGGAGGCCTTCACGTTGGTACGTTCCCATTATGATGGGATCCACTTTGACAGGATGGCCACCGGCTTCACCAACGAGTACACCATGGAAGACCAGGACGCCCTTGCCACCGAGGTCCAAGAGCCGGCCCAGCAGTTCGCCAACGGCCTGTTGCTCACCTCTGACGCACAAGGCAACCCGGTGGACGGCGCTGACCCCAACCAGGCCCTTAAAACTTGTTTCTCTGTCTTGTTTGCTTGATACCGTCATGCCCTTGCTTAGAGGGTTTTAAACTTTGAATTTGGGGAGCTTCGCTTGACGAGGCTCTCGTATTTTGAATGCCTGTAATAATTAGCTTGCTTTCTGCTCTTTGTTTTCCCTTTGTCGCCATTTTGACCCTGTGTGCATGGGTTTTTCGACTTCTTTGTGATTATACCCCCTGCCAGCCCCCGAGTGGTGCCTGTCTTCTAGTTTCTTCGCAAACTGGTTGATAGGTGCCACTGAGATAGCGTTGTGGGGTTATTTCTGTTTCTGATGATGGGCTTTGGTTGGCTCTGTCCCGAGCCCTTGAGCTCAGGTGCGAGGTGGGCAAATCAGACCCTGGAGTTCTACCGAGCCCCCGAGCCCAGGAATGTGCGAGCACTCGAACTCTTGGTTTCTTGGGTTCTGTAAGCTCGGCGCAAGATGGTCTCAGGGGGATGAGGGAAGTTAGACCTCCGAGCCGCCCAGTCCTTTGAGGCCAGTCCCAAGCTTCGCGTCCCTAGAGGTCCGGGCATCAGTCAGGCCTTGGTCAGGTTATCATCGAGCCCCGAGCCTCGGCGCGAGGCTACAAGCGTTGTGCTTGGGTGCTCTCCGACACCTGGCCGTTATCTCCTGCAAAACAACAGACCCCGCGGGCCCAAAATAGAGTTAGTTTCAATTCTTTGAGCTGCATTTGCGGCAACGCTTTTGCGCATTCTTGGCCTGACTCTCGTGAAAGAAACGACTCGACGTGGTCACTTTCGGCTGGGTACGTGGCAGGATTGGTGTGACATCCCTGATGTTTGAACTTTAAAGATACACTAGAAACAGGGTTAAAGCAAAAGAATGGAAATACACTAAAATTGGGTTTCAAAATTCAAAGTTTAAAATTCAAAAAGGACTGATTTGACACCCAGCTGAGATCTCAAATATTTTCTACTAAACTTGAAAATCTCCAAAAATAAAAGTTGTTTGTCATCCCAAATAAGGCCTAGTTACGGTTCGGAACTTTTTCAAATTTTGCAGTTAAGCCCCTCAATAACCCTAAGAACCATGCAGAACACCTTTTCAAACATGGCTTGTTTGAGCTTAAAAAATTCATAATTTCAAGGTCAACCCAAAAAGAAAGTCGTGACCCATATTTCAAACTCCAACTTTTGTTTTTGCACATTTGAATGTTCAGTTCAAGTTTTTGGAGAAAAAGGAGCCAAGAGAAGGGAGCTCCACAGGCGTCCCGACCACAGCTTGGGCATGCTCTGCCCCAGGCCGCTAGCGGCTGCCACGTGGCCGGCGAGCGGCGGCGACCTCGCCTGACCGGCCAAGCCCTTGGCGGCCATGTCCCGGCCTCTCGCGCACCCGTCTGACCCCCTGTGCCGTCCTGTCGTGCACCCCGCACGCCACCTCGACGCATCGAGCGGGTGCGCCATCATGGCGAGCTGCGCTCCGCCATTGGTGCAGAGCGCCACGCCTGCCCAAAGCCGCCTGAACCGGTCGCTCGCCCAACACCAGCACCAGCAGCATCGCCAGAGCATCCTCCATCGCGCACGCCACAATCCTTGACCGCCAACCCGCAGTTGCACCCTGCCCGAGCTCGCCAGGCCATCAATGCCGCACTGGCTGCCGCCCATCCGCCCGCACCCGTCCCCGAGCAGCCCAGCCGGTTCCAACACGCTCCAAGGCTCCTCCAGTTAGTCTCTACCTCCTCAGCTCAGCCCTACGACACCGCCATTTCCTTCTCCGTGCTCCCACGCTCCTTCTTCCACCTCCGGCCGCGAAGAGCAAAAGCTCAAGCACTTGCAGTCGCTCCCCAAATTCACTGCCTTTCCCTCCATGGCTCTCCAATCCACCACACCCAAGGCTCGCTCAACCATCTAGCTAGCCCTCGAACTAATCCTAGCGAGAATCGAGCACCCCTCGCCTGGAATCGAAGGATTCCCTCGCCGCTTCGCCATTTCCACCGCCGAGCTCCACCTCACCATCGACTGCTCGCTCCGACCCTGCAGCCGCCAAACCGAGGGCCCGATGAGCTTCCCCGACCTTCATTGAAGCTCTCAGGCCGGCTTTCCCACCACGAGCACCACTCCACCTCACCGGCGATGACACCGAGCGGAGGAGCTCCGCTGCTCAACGTCGCCAGCTTCCACCGCGTCACCCCAAGCCACAATTCCACCTCCGAACGACGCGAGGTGAGCCCCTCATCGTTCCCGTCTAGTTCCCTGGCCTCTCCCACCGCACCCTCGCCGGAATCCGGCCGCCGGTGAGGCCAAGGGCCTTTTCGTGTTCCCCATTTTAGTTCTAGGGGCCTGATTGCAAAGTGTAGGGACCCTTTCATAAGGTTTTAAAAGATGTAGGGTTCCCAGCGTAAAAAGATTCTTTAGATCTAGTTCAAATTTCTGAGATATTCTAAAATCCGTTAAAAATCATAGAAAAATCAGAAAAATGCATAAAAATACTTCATGGACTCGTGAGATTGTAAATTCCAATCTCATGTTTGCATGTATATACTTTTGGTGAATGGTTTGTGAATTAAAATTCAAACTCAGTTTTTAGAGTATTGTGCACCATTTCAAATCTTGAACTCCGCTGTAGCTGAACTTTGGATATGTTGTTTTTGTGGCCTGGAGTCGCACAGTGTCCAAAGGGGACCAAAAATATGGTTTGTAGCTTCTGTTATGAATTGTTTGGTGAATTCTGTTCAAGCCCAGTTCTAGATTTATTAAAAATATTTCCTGCAGTCAAAATTCACCAACTTCCACCAGAGGTCAAGAAACTTGTTAGCACATGCTAGAAAAATGCTAAACTTAATTGTTGACCCTATTTAGGCTATCAAATAATTAGATATTGGTTTTCAGTTTGGTATTTAATTAGGACGGTTCATGTGGTATTTTTTGCTACCAGTTGGCTAAAGCACTTATTTTGATCATGCCTAGCACGGGAAGAAAAATCTACTGTTTTAGAAGTACTTTTGATTTTATATGATTTAATCTTGAATCTTTGAGCAGAGACTTGTACTATTTTTATTAAATTCTGTACAACTTGGTTTTAGCTAAATTTTGGGGTGAGCTTAGCTCTTATACTCCTATAGCTGTCATAAAGTTTGTAGGTAAAAACGATGAACAGAAAAAGAGAAACAAAAATGAGAAGGAACTAGAGTAAAATTGTGAATTAATAAAAGGGTGTAGATCACTTGTGGTTATTTAAAGCAAATGTGGGTGTATATTAGTTTTAATTCCAAAACTGAATACTTGCAAAGAAATGATAGCTTAAAATTGTTTCATATATATACACAATCACCATCAAATAGACTTAAGCCTAGCATTCCCTTCTCCATTCTTGTGAAGAAAAGAATTGTACACTATAGTGTCTAGGTGAATATGGCTTTCATGTGCCTTAGCTTTAAGACCTAAAAATTGCAGCAACAATTAAACTTGTGCATCTCATGTAGAAGGCATCCTCGCTGACAGTACTTACAATCTCGTCCCGCCCAACGAAGAAGAAGCTCCAGAAGGTGGTGCCAACGTCATCGTGATCGACCCGGAGATTGACGCCGGCGTAGCTCAAGAAGGCAAGCCCCCAAGCATAACCTAACCTTAAAATTTACGCAACAATGAATTATTATGTTTGTGCATTTACGTTTCAAGGAGTTGTTTGAATACCCTAGTTACATAATTCTAGTACCAATGTCTTGCAATACTAGTATTTTAGGGTAGATAGTGCAATGCTTTAGGACCGTTCAAAGTGTAGATCTTCCGTCCGTGTATGATAATTTCTTGTCACTCGCGAGATATAGGAGTTGCTTGTCTTTGCTTATGTTGGAATCATAAGGATGGACGGGCGGGATTGGTAAGCGTAGATCTCCCGTCCATGTATGATAATTGGATTAAGGTCCAAACTTGTAGTTCTATGTGTCAAGTTTTTGAACGTACCACGCACATGCCGACCTATAGGAACCGGTAAGCCCGGTACCCGATTGATGCAGCTAGGACCGATAGCGATTTCTCCTTGGAAATGTTTTTTCCTTGTAGTACACAGGTGGTTACATGCGTGAGATCGGTCGTCGTAAGTCCGCGAGTATCCGATAACCTTTTATCCTAAGGGAATGGACCCGGCGCCGAACTGTGGATTGAAGGGAAAGGTTGGATAGTGTTTGTGCTTTTTATAACAAGCATTATCCGTGTGTGTTGGGTTTTCCTGGCCAGGTAGTGAAATTCGGTTTGAACTGTCTGCTTCTCGCGGTTAATAAGATTGTTTGACTGTTGTGCTGCATTGAGTAACAAGTGAAATTATGAGTATGATGAACTTGTTGTTTGTACTAAATTGTATTGCACCACTTGTATGCTTAGAAAGGTTGCTCATCTAGAATGGTTAACACTACTAGAATTTAATGCTAAAATCATGAAAGTAAGGATCCAATCTTAGCCGCCTTCTGGAAAAACAAACCCACCAGCCAAAAGCCTTCCGCTACTGAACTCTCAAACTTTATTTCAATTTCAGACTTGGTTTGTAATAACATGGTGAGACTATTTATTTTAATTTGTACTTGTGAAATGTTGTAATCTCTGGGACTAACCTTCGTGTGGGTGTGCATGTTGTTTCGATCAAAAGAAAAACGTGGTTAATCGGGTATAATCCGACGGCGCTCTAGCTTATTCCGGATTAAGTGTCTGTCCACTTGTTAGTGGTCCATGGGGTACATAACTTGGAATAATTTTAGAGTGGTCCACCACAGCTGGCATCAGAGCCGAAACATGCACTCCAGAGAGAGCAACAGACCCTGAACAAACATTTTTTTTATAAAACTTACCAACATTTGCTTCCGCCGCGCACTTGCGATGGAATGCTTTCCATAGAATCACTAAGGATTAAGTATAGAGCGTGAAGCCTATGTGGGTTATGGGATCACGCTATGACAGGTGGCTAACTACATATATTATACTGACTTCCAGCACATTACATTCTGTTCTACAAGGATTTGGGTCTAATGCCACGAAAACTATTGCAACAATGTGATTTTTGTTGCAGTGCATGGGGCTTATTATATTGCCACCAGCCACTATTTTGGTTGCGATATGGGGTTATGTGGCCACTATATTTGCATAGTTGTGATTTCAAATTTGGTTAGTTGCAATAAAGAGGAACTATAGCAACGCATATATATTTGTTGGCATTGAGGCAACATTTTTGCCACTCTTGTTGTAATGGTTGCAATTGTTGTCTTCGTCGCAATGGAGCGTCGCGAAAATAGTGTATGTTCTGGCATCTCAAACGCGAGGTGTTGCGAAGGCAGAGTTAGGTATAGCAACGAAAACCGAATTTGTTGCAAGGGTAATCATAGATATCGCTACGGAAACCTACAACGTTGTAATATATCATACATATAGCAACGGACAATGTAGTCGTTGCTAATAATAATGTGCTATTGCAACAGTTGTGGGGACTAGTGGCAATAGGGGTTGTTTATGCGCTTATTGGACTGACAACCATTATGGGCCTATTTAAATTGTCCTCTAATGTGTCGATTAGCAGGGCCAGGATTAACAGGCCGCCATGGGCAGGCTTATTAGTGTTTATACTACGTGCCACTAGCAGGCTCTAGCTGACATTGATTACCTAAAGCCCAAGGCTAAAGCCCAAATAGCAGGCTCTAGCTGACAGTGTTTAGTACGTACGTGCGTATACTAGCAGGCTTAAGCTTATTAGTGTTTAGTTTAATGTTTGGCCTTTTCACAAATCCTTTTCACAAGTCCACGTACTAAACCTAAAGCCTGCTAATTACATTGATCACCTAAAGCCCAAGGCTACTAGCTAGCCCAGTACGCATGTGACTACAGTCCGGAGAAATTACTGGGCGGCGGTTCCTACCAATTTCGTGACTACAGACCCTGATTAGTGGGGCCATTGACGACCAGGGACAAATAGAGCCAACAGCAAACAGTCGAAATATTCTCCACTTGCTGGGCAGGTGCGGTACTAAAAATAGAAAGAAGCAAAATAATATGGTGCCTACACTATTCGAATCCAGCACCTACAACTCAACAACTAGGCGCACCACCACTGGACTAATGTGTTCTCCTGGAACATATTCTTTCTTTTGACTATTAAACGCTTGGGTAGTGAAAAGAAACTAATATTACTTGATGACACGTGTCTGTATATAAATTCTTATTCATGAACAAACTACATAAAACACACATTGTTATATTCAGAGATGTTTTATATATAAATTGATATTTCTCATATCTTTTTTTTTGTATATACCTCCTATGTATATTTCATTTTCTTTGCTTCCTATGGGTCTCTGTGGTATGTGATAAACATGTGAGCTTCAAGTATCTTGTTGCACTTCAGTAGAAAATAAACTAGTATAACCTTATTGCCTTTGTTTGTACCTACATATCTAGTGAATGGATCTTTTTTTAAATAGCTTTTTTTTTTCTTACGCTTGTGTAGTGAAAATACAGTAGTAGAAAATGATGGTCTTTGTTTGACTATCTAAATTCCTAATGAATTGATCTTTTTAAAATATAGCTTATTTTGTTGCACATGGGTAGAATGTAAACTAGTATAACCTTATTGCCTTTGTTTGTACCTACATATCTAGTGAATGGATCTTTTTGTTAAATAGCTTTTTTTTTCTTACGCTTGTGTAGTGAAAATACACTAGTAGGAATTGATGGCCTTTGTTTGAATATCTAAATTCCTAGTGAATTGATCTTTTTTAAAATATAGCTTATTTTGTTGCACTTGGGTAGAATATAAACTAGTATTAGAACCTTATTGCCTTTGTTTGTATCTAAATTTCTAGAAAATGGATCTACAAGTATGTGGTAAACTTGTGAGCTCCAAGTGATATCTTCTATTTCATTAATTAATATCTTATGAGTGTAATGATAAAGATTGTGCATATATTGGATTTGATTTGAAATATTCCCATGAAAACTAACTTAACGCAGTAGTCATGTTCTTCTCCTACACCAAAACGTTCCAACAGAGCCAACAAAATCACGAAATTGGTACACATATTTGAAAGGTGTTGAATCTCTCCATTTCTAACTAACTTTTGGTCAAAATCTCCACGTATTTTTATCTGGCGATGCTGCTGGCGCTGGTGTTGGGCGAGCGACCGGTTCAGGCGGCTTTGGGCAGGCGTGGCGCTCTGCACCAATGGCGGAGCGCAGCTCGCCATGATGGCGCACCCGCTTGACGCGTCGAGGTGGCGTGCGGGGTGCGCGACAGGACGGCACAGGGCGACACTCCCTCCAATGTTTCCCTCCAAACCTTTTCTGCAGAGTCCCTAATTTATCTAAATCCCCGCCAATTTTTTTGGGAATTCCACGATCCAAAAGAGCGGCGGCTGTTCCTCCGTGACCCCTTAAATTACGCCCTCCTAACCGCACGTCTCGTCTTCCACTTCCTCCGCCTTTTGTTGGGAAACTAGGCGGCGGTGCAGGAGGCGAGCGACGCGGTTCCTCCCTGCCCTGGTGCCGCGCCATCGATTCCAACCATGCCATCTCCCAGAAGGTCTCGATCCGCCAACGACGATGGCAGAGCCCCACGTCGGCGACCAGTCCAAGCCGAGGTTCAGCTTTTGCAGACGAGGACGACGACAGCGATTTGGCTCCATCACCAGTAGGCCTACGCCGGTGCGTACCCTCCTCAAACTTCTGCTATGGCTGTGTGTTTTCGATCGATTTCATGCAAGGGATGCATGTTGCATGCTTTCAGGACGAACTAGGGTTAGTCGTCCATCATGAGGCCCATCTGTGCGCCTGCAGCTGATCTGCGGCTGTGAGTTGGCAAGTTGGGTAAGGATTAGCAGGGTGATAGATGGGATTAAGGGGATAACAATTAATTTACGCTGAAGCCTGAAGCCTAAAGTCTGTCCGCCGGCTGCTAGGGTTTAGGGTTAGCCCTTAATTAAAGTAACAATACCATGATTCAGGACGATGTAGGGTTATTCCATCATGCATGCCCAAGTCTGTCCGCTGCTGTTGATCTCCTTATTGTTTTCTCCTGTGTAATATACCCTGAAGCCAGCAGGCACCACACGCCCAGCACGCCATACTGATCTATAGTCGATGTAGATATAGACCAGAACGCATTCTGAAGTCTAAACACTGGTAATTAAGGAAACACATAATTACTTTTAATATTTTTTAAGTTCTGTAATTGTCCAATGCCTGCAGATCAGGTTCAAGATTTTCATAGTCATATAGTTGCTCATTCAGATTTTAAGGTATATGTACATGTATGTTTGAATGAATCCATAATACTTATTATTGATATGATGATATTTACCTAGCATATTAGGGTATAGGTCATAAAAAATTGGTCCTTCGGTTAACTACAACCTCTACATCTATTTGCATTTGTTATTGCCAGATTACTGGATTTATTTTACAACCAGTACACAAATGCAAGGACTCATAATTTGCTTACTCTGAACATGCAGATCAAATTCTAACGATCTAACAGGTGAAACCTGGGATGTATGGATCGAATGCAAGTTTGGCAAAGAGCCATTGGTCACAGCCCCTCTTGACAAGGGTCTTATAACAATGAGGAATTTGATAAGTTGGAAAGAGCAGCTTGGTTATGGTGTGCGTGACTATTTGTACTTCAAGAAGAGAAGTGGAAACGAGATGTAGCAATTCTCGAGGTACTTGATTACAGCAGAGATGTAGAGAGAATGCTTAAGGAGTCGGCTGCTGAAAAAAATCAGGTTGTTAATGTCAAAAGAAAAAGAACCAGAAGGCCATGTCCAAGTTACTCCTCTGAAGCGATCGAGGGACAATGAGTCAGACCAGGAAGATGAAGATGATGATACTGATAACAATGATGAATCAATTGATGCATACAAACAATGGCTTCAAGATTCACAAGAGGACTAAGACTTTGAAACAGGTGTATGTGCTATTTGTATTATACTCACAATATGTACATGTACTTGTACTCTAGAATGACATTTGTGTTGGCAACTTGCAGATTATCTGGGTGACACAAGGGAGGACACAATACGAACATACACATAATGGTTAAGGGAGGAAGGGTTTCTGAAAAGAATTAGTAAGTCTTTTTGTTCATTTGTATTTCTTATTTGCTTCAAGATTTGTTACACTAATCAAACATGCTGCCATCTCTGCGGTGGCCTATAAAGCATATCTTGCGACTACGCCGCGTACAGCAAGTTTAGATGATATTGATACCAATGATAGCAGCAACACACCTGAACCACAATGGCCATCTCATGCTAGGAAGAAAAAAAGACGACAAAAGGTTAAAAACATTTATATGATAGTCATATATTTTGATTGCTTGATTGCTGTTTGAAAAGATGCAACACTAAGTTCAGATTGTCATCTATCACTATATTTCAGATGCAACACTAATTTCAGATTGTCCTTTGAAATACTCATGACTTGAATTTAGAATGTCCTAGAAGATTATTGGGCAAGTGTGACTTGTAGTTTACTGCATTTTATTTCAGGTTGCCATCTATCACTATATTTAATTTTTACTTTGAAACACTCCTGACTTGAATTCAGAATGTCCTAGAAAATATTTATAAAGTTATTGGCTAACTTGTGTCTTGCAAAAATACTTGTAAGAAGATGGCAAACAAGTTGGCCGTGGCACCTTAAAAGGACTAGCTGCGCAGTTGAAGAGATTGAAGACTCGCTCTCGTAAACTGAAAATTGAATTTTATCCAACTCTTGGTGGTCCCTGTGGAGCCAATAGACGCACTTTCGTTGATGAAGTGGTTATGTTCATGAGGCTCAGGACTCCACTAATTGGAGTTAGAAGGTGGAATGATGTGAAGGACACGTAAATGATTCAATTGTGGAATGTGTAATGGTATGTACTTGGAAATGTGCCCTATAGTTTTTTTCATTTGACAAAAAAATATTATGTCAAGTATCTGTCAACACCAGGTGCTGCTACCTCCTCTGTTCATAGAACTTTAATTTGTTTTGTTTCCAAGAGTGAATGATGGATTTATTTCAGTTTTAATATATGTGTTGCTTGGGTTTATATTTCTTGCCTTGTAGTGATGCAACATTCACTGATGCTACATGTTCCTGATTGCCACGCTGCACATTTGGTTGCGACACCCTCGAAACAATATAGCGACGACTAGATGTTTCGCTGCAAAACCTTTAAGGCATATAGCGATGATTAATGTTCTGTTGCGTTTCCCTTAAAGCATATAGCCACGACCTATGTTCCATTGTCGTACCGTTCAAGCAAATAGCAACCATACATGTTTCATTGTGATACCCTTGTAGCATGTAGCCACGAGTTGTGTTGAGGCGATATCAAATGCACATATAGCGACAACGCCTTATATGTTGCGATACCCTACCATGCTTATAGCGACGATGCAACTGACCTGTAGATGCGATATGGTTGCGACATCTTTTACACTTTCAGCGACGCCACTTAATTCAATGTGATACCCTACAAGGGTTCAACAACGACCAATACGTCGTGGCGATATCATCTATTTGTATTGCAACCCGCGAGACGTTATCGCTACTAAACCCAATCATTGCGATAATGGTAGGCTGCAACCATTATGCATGGTTGCAATTACTAATATTCATGCAACGCCAAATGGTCGTTGCGTTAACAATGCATTGCCACGCCTCATAGCGTTGCATCAGGTCACATATATAGCAATGCTTCACGCAGGCGTTGCGATATGCTATTGCATCGGAGGTACTTGCAACGCCTCCCAAGGACCCAATTTGGTTGCAATGTCTCGGTATTGTAACGAAAATACCAATATCGCAACGTTTTTTGGGCATGGCACCAGTGCCAAAATTTTGTAGTGTTATTTAAATATTGTTGATCAAATTCCATAACGACGCACCTACGTGGTAAGTTTGATAAGTTCATCGAGCCGTGTGATGGTGATCATGGCCATGGGCCTCGAGTCATGTCTCCTCGGGGTTTCCCATAAGGCGACGGTATGGGAAGTGAATAGGCCACCTCGGTGACGTATGAAGCATTGCCCGTTCAATGTTGAACGTTCGGGTGCCACCACTATAGTGGGTGGTAATGTATGGGAACGCTTCCGTGACTGCTGGCACGGGAGGTTAATTGTAAAATGCTCTGGAATGGAATTTTCTGCAGGTACGCTAACCATGTTCTGTAAGTTGAACGGTTAGAAAAAGTCGGCTAGTTAATATAGGGATAGACAAATATTGCCTTGGCACCGGCACTAACTCCATAGGCCAAAGTTTATTGGCACGTGTGTTCGGTGAGAACGAATAGGTTGCTCATGCATCTTTAATTCTCAGAAACTCTATTAAATCATATTGTACGATCATTGAACTAACCGTCACAAAAGTTTGAATAATATCGTGAAATTGTGTGAAACTCTGCTGAAAATAGTCCTGTAGCAATCATTAAATTCGAGCCTGAGAACTTGGTCAAATACAACAATGTTCAATGTAAAAGCTGTTTGAAATGTTATCTAGTTTCTGCTGCCGAAATCTTAGATAAATTGATGAAGTAGAACTTGAGGTACGCTTAAAATGGTAACCCCGTGTCTGCTGGAATTTTCTGGGAATAGCAAGTTAGAAATTGAATTTTTACACCCTCTTAACAGCAGTTTTTGCCCGAGAGTTAAAAACCAAACTTGTCTGAAATTACTTAAGGAACATTCTGCCCAAGTTTGGGAAATTTTAGGGTTGCAGATTTTGAGTTTTACCACTTTTCTTACACTGTCCTGAATCTGTTTTAATCTTCCTGTTATCTTATCGGTTCTCATACTTGATCTCTTATCAGATGGACGCCAACAATGACCTTGCCAGCTACCCCAATGACTTCTCCAGCTCGGACTGCCTTGGTTGGGAGGGATTCTCCTACATCTTTTGGTCTGTGTTGCAGGCTCTTGGCTACTCCAATCCGCCTCAATATGAGAGAACAATCATCCGCGACCATGGTGTAACTCGGTGCAGGGTGTGTTTGGTTGTGCACCACCACCCACCGCGCCCAAGCTCTCCAACATGGGGCATTGAAGTCCATGGGTACCATCTTGAAGTAACTTGTGAGTTGGCCGCTCTCAATGGGATCAGTTCATTTTGCACCCGGAATACTGAACTTGTGGAGGACCAGCTCCTTGGACTCTTTCCACCAATCCAAGCTGACAATGCTCACTGGATGAGACGCTATCTTAGCTCACCTCTGAGGGTGGAAGAGAACCCCAATGCAGCCGCCTACCTCTTGATGAGGTGGATCAGGGCCTATCATAGGTTGCAGTCACTCTTGGGACGGTCTCAAAATGCAGCGCTCAATCTTTTAATTGATCTATCTATTCACGCTCGTGACCTTGGGGTTGAGAGAACCTCTCTGTCTGTTTCACCAGAGATGCTATGATTGTAGACTTGGAGAGACAGTTAGCCGACCTCGAATTGGCGCATAATAACACCACCAATGAGTTAGCCCAAGTGTGAATTGAGCTCGAAGACACACAATTTGACTTAGAGCATGTCAATGCTATTTTGGCCGTCCACGATGCTCATCACCTTCAGGCTGAGGGTGGCCAAAATGCGGACGCAGATGCGCCTGAATCAGATATGGACACAGAGGATGATATGCCACCTCTTGAAGCTCCACCGTCTCCCATGGGCAGCCAAGCTACAGTTAACAACCTAGATGACCTCTAGGAGTGTTCGGTAGCATGTTACTTCTCCGCGTAGCCTAAATTTTGGTTTGATGATGTAATAGGCTAGTTGGAGTTGAGTATTCCTTTAAGCTTATGAACATGTAATCCATTTGGCATGTTGTTGATGACCAAAAGTTGCAGCAAGCCGATAAGGCTTGGCCGGTTGTGCCCTGTAGCCGATCCGGCAAAACGACAGGAGCTCTGACCGCCTGTAGGGGCCGATCTAACCGACTGTATGAAAGTGCTCAAAATATGAATTGGACTCCACCATTGCATGGGCCTTGTCGAGATGATCAAAATGCATATGTGGATCGCCCGATTTGGAGTCCGAATGAGGGAGTTATGGCTCGGGCAAGAAGCAGTGCTGCACCCAGCCGGTTAGACCGCCTATGGCAGTCCTAATCCGAATTAGAGTTGTATTTGACGGGATTTTCTTATGTAATTGACTTCCCACGGGTACAGACCTCCCCACCCTATAAATATAAAGGGCTGTGACCGATTGAGAGGTATCCAATCCAATCGAAACTCACTTTTACTTTTTATACTGAAACCCTAATCTTTCTAATCTCCCTTGCTATCCATCGTGATCTCCATGGTCATTGATGGCGTCCTAAGGCTTGCTGGTCGACCTAGGGCACGTCCGGCGACGTCCACGCCCTGACGGGGTCCCTCCCGGGTGTGAGCATCGACGGCCTTTGCTAGTTTGCTCGTAAACTAGTCGTTGTTCGCCACGAAAGTGCGTTGGTTATCTCTTTGTTGGTCTGCTCGTAAACCTACCCGTCCACCACCACGTAAGTGTGGTATTTATCCATCGAACGATCGATCTCGTGGTGTCTCAGCTATGAGCGGTCTGACTCCCTGTAACGGGCGGTCTGACCCCCCGTGACAGGCGGTCTGACTCCCTGTACTGGCGGTCTAACCTCCTGTCGCCCAGCAGCAATTCGATCCGTTTGCGATCCGCGCGATCTAGCGCTCTCGTGTGTCGACCATAAAAGGTGTCAACACATTTTGGCGACGGGGAAGAAAGATCAGGTTGCTCAAGCCGTTCTATCAATCCCTAGCCATATACTTAATTGATCTACTGCTTTGATTCGCCATTATAGTTGGATCTTGTCGTTTTGGACCGATTGCATCTATACTCAGTAACTTTGGATCAGGCTGCCCATGCCGATTACATTGTATTTTGCTTGCTTCCTACTGCAGATTGAAGACTAGATGAGAAGCAAAGTATTGGTCATTGGTTGCTGGGATCATCAAAAATATCTGGATTTATTTATTACAAGATCATTAGCATCAAGACCTATTATGGTGGGTTATTCTTATATTCCACAACAATATTATTACGACCAGACCAAGGTACAAATTGAAAATACATTGCCTATGTCTAATAGTTATTTTGCAACTACCTTGAATTCTCATGTTGATGTTGCTAGATGTGATAATAGTAGGCATACTGCATCGGCTAATAATTATTCAGATTGTTCTACTTATGCAAACTATAATTCTGAATGTTATGCTCAAAGGCCATTGTCAAATAATATGCATGTTTTAAATTTCAATGCTACTAGCAACATACAACATGCACCTATTCATTCTCACGCATCGGCTGTACAACAAGTTAAGAGGCCGATGAGTGATTATCAAGGCCAAGCTAACATGGTGAGTTTGGCCAGTTTTTATGGAACACCGCATATTGATAATTCTAGTAATGTTCAACAAAGTGTTCTATTTCTTGATTCATCGGCTTGATTCATCGGCTGCAAATTCACAAAAGTTGCTGGTGAATGAGAAGATTGGCCACGCTAATTCTAGCTATCTGGCTAGTTATTCTCAAACATCATACACTGTCTACCTTTATAATATTCAGCAGGGTGAAGGTGAATCGGTTAGTCAATATTCAAGATGATTCAAAGAAATTAAAAACCGTTGCTCTAATTTGTTGATATCCGATGTTGACCTTGCTGGTTTATATTTTAAAGGTTTAAAATCTTCTATTAGAGATAAAATCAACAATTGTGAATATTATTCGGTTTCTCAAGTTTACATTAGAGCTGAAGTGGCTCAAAACCGAATGAATATAGAAAAGAAGAATAATTCAGATTTGAACAATAGTTCGGTTATTGCAACAACCGAACGGTCTGAATTTGTTCTACCAAAAGAGACAAGTTTGGCTGGACAAAATAATGAAAAGAGTAAGATAACAACTATTCTTGATTTTTCTAAAGCCGAAGGTGTTGTGCATTTACATATTGATTCTCACATCACAAATAAGCAACAACTTCAGGCTAAACAGGGACCCACCAATGACATTAATTACCATGGGTCTAGAAGCAAGGAGAAGGCATTGGCATATCAACACAAGGTGTTTTCCAGCAGTTGCGGGAACACCGGTCTAACCGGTTGCAACAGCCGGTCTGACCGACCCATGGAGGATGTGGATGTAGGCTGTCATCAAGAGAAGAAGTATGACACCATCTACATCAAAGTTTCACGCCTCTCCAACATATTTGAAAAGGTATGCTTTACAAGTAATTCCCAATCAGATCATGTCTCTTTAACTGATTCATCTATTAGTGATTCTATCATAAATATTTCTAAGAGATCGATTGAGGAGAATAATTTACTTGTTAAAAGTAGCATGAGTTCAGATTGTGTCGGTCATTGTATTGTAAAGATTAGGAAGGCCGACAACAACGATGTTTTGGCATTTAAGTTTTCTCCATCATTATTGCCAAAGTTTTTCTCTACATGCTTTGCTTGTGGTCATTCTGGGTTTAACAAAAGAAAACCAAAAAGCATTGTGAAGGCCGATGTTGATTTGTTAATTAATCTCAAAGCATCGGCTATGAGAAGTGTAAAGTTTAGTCAAATGGGTCGAGAGTAAATCTGAACCATTCGTTTGCTTGGCCTTAAAACCTTCTCCACAAAAGCATCATGTAGAGAAAATGAAGTATACCTTTGATTTAACTTTGTGTAATGATTTATTTGATGTCTTGCTAGAGAACAATCTTATTAAGCTATTTGATCACAAAGTTATTCCATCATCTCTTGAGTTAGAGGGTCGAAAATATTGCAAGTTGCATAATTCTTTTGGTCATAATACTAGTGATTGCAATATGTTTCGTCAATTCATACAATGGGCTATTAACATTGGACGATTGAGATTTTCTCCAACACAAGAGGATGACCAATTGGCTTCAATTGGTCTTGATGGCAAATGGTCAGTAAATCGGTTGAAGGTAGCCGATTTATATGAGGATCCTATTTCAATTGCCAAAGAGAAAGATTCAAAGCTCCCAAGTGATGAGAAGGACATTGTCTATGATTTGAAAGTTCAAGCAACTACTGAGGAGGATGAACCTATTAAAATTACAGAGGTTACTGGGGCAAACGAATTTTTCAAAATTGGATCAATGTAACACCCTAAAATTTGCCCTAACTGAAATTTAGTAATTAAATAACTTTTTATATTCCAGTTCTCATGAAAAATATAGGGAAAAAAGAATTTTGAATAACTAAAAGCAAATATAGGAAATAGAAACATTATTGTTGCATTCATGCTGGTGCATTTATTTTTTTATTGTTGAATTCAAATTTGAATTTGAATTTGAATTCAAATGAGGGTTTGAATAAAAGAAAAATCATTTCTTTTCCTCTCAAATTTCAGCCCAGCCGGCCTTTTCCCCTCTCTTCCCCTTTCCCCTTTGTGCGGCCCAGCCAGTAGCTTTGCGCTGGCCCAGCAGCAGCCCACTCCCGCCAGCGTGCCAGCAGCCCAGCTGTTGGCACTCCTTAGCCTATACGAGAATAACTCCGCAAGCGCACAGAGACCGATGTAGCCTTTCACCAGGGGAGTGATACCTGGGATATCGAATCCAAAGAACGGCAGACGCGACTAGCCTAAATCTAGTTAACCGGACCCCACCAAGGAAAAGAATAGCTAGGGTAGAGGGCCTAACTTTCAGATAGCCTACAATTACTCTAGTAAAAACTTATCTACTAACCTGATCTGCTTCGGCGGCTGGAAGAGGAAGGGTCCAGACGGGGTAGAAGGGGGACCCAACGGCAACCTGCTACTACTGCTATGAAAACACCCAAACGTTGTGGTCGCACAAAGGACGGACAAGGCTGTCACCACTTGCCGCCTACCACTCTCTTTCCGTGGGGTGGAACATAACCCAAGGTAACTAGGTAACTATTAAGTCTAGGTACCGCACCTACACTATCAAGATACTGACTACTGCCTAGCGCTAAGGCAGAGAAAACCCAAATGGACAGGCTAATGTCCACGCAGACAAGGGATCCCGCAGATCAAATGCTAGTGGATAAAGTAAGTACTAAAAGTAAAGTATGAACTAGCGAGAAAATGAAAGTAGATGAAGAACTTAACTTACTCAAAAGCTTGTTCCCCAGGGGTGGCTACAGAAGTAGAGGAAGATCGAGACACTCCTCGACTCCTCTCCTCAGCTCTGCTTCCGCCAGAGACCTCACCCCTCACTCTCCCTGTTCTACAAATATGTAGACTACAACTTCAAAAATCTATCCTTCTCCTATGGAATGGTGTGTCTTGAGAGTGAAGGGTACAACTCCTTTTATAGCTTGAGTAGGTCGGTTGATCAGCTTAGAGTGTAAGCTACCTTGCCATGCAACCGCCATCCGAAGCTCAACCGAATTGGCGTCGATGCGTGGCCGTTCGGCCGGCCTCTGGCCGATCGGCCAGGGATAGGTGCCATCTGGCACCGCCTTCCACAGGTATGGTTCTGATCTTCTCCTAGTGTCGGTAGTTGTGACGGTTACCGACCATAGATAGTTAGGCCATGCAAGGTGGGCCCTTCTATCCATGTGCTATGCCTTTCGGTCCTTTGGATCAAACCAACCTTGGATGAACGTCTCAGGGGCTTTGCATGTGTGTTAGTTTTCCCCTGGATTGATGACATGGCATTTGGCCAAGGTTGCTGGCCGGCCGGCCAAGAATTGGCCGTTCGGCCAGGTTTTGTGACCATTTTGCCCCTCTTTTCTGTCACTTGCTCCTAAAACTGAGCGTGGCGACCGGGCCACAGATTTTGATAGTGTTGTGTGGCCGGCCGGCCAGGATCTGGCCGCTCGGCTGTGACATCTTTGAGGTAAAAATATTGAAAGCACCTTTAAAACAAGTACAAAGCTGGAACAATGGTGTTAGAATTCAAAATTCATCAAAAATTCAAATTGAAATTCAAAAACACAGGCCATTTGACACCCAACTGAAAACTTAAGAATCTTGTACTAAACTTGAAAATCTCCAAAACTAAAAGTTGTTTGTCATCACAAATAAGGCCTAGTCACTGTTTGGAACTTTTGAAAATTTTGCAGTTTAGCCCCTCAAAAACTCGAAAAATAGTTCTGAACACCTTTTTGAAATTGGGTTGTTTGAGCTTGAAAAATTTGAAATTTCAGGTTCACCCCAAAAAGAAAATTGTGTCCCACATTTCAAGTTCCAACTTTTATCTTTACACTTTTCCAAGTTTAGTTCAAATTTTCAGAGAAAATTCAAAAGGGGCAAAGGAGCTCCACGGGGCGCCTGACAGGCCCCTGGCGCGCTCTGCGCCTGGCCGGAGTCCGGCCGCCACGTGGCCGGCGTGCGGCGGAGGCCGCGCCGGGCCGGCCGAGCCGCGGCGACCGCTAGCGTTTGTCCTCACGCGCTTGTCCAGCCCCTCCCAAGCCATCACGTCGCGCTCGACAGGCCGCCTTGCCTCGCACCGCGCGAGCGCCATCATGGCGAGCTCCGCGCCGCCGTTGGCCGCGCGCTCGCGCGTGTCGCGCGGAGCCGCTCCACGGTGATTCCTCCCTGCTACGCGCGAAGGCTCCTCTGCAGCGTATCCCACTCCCTCACGCGACGATCTCTTTCGCCCAATCGAGCCGCTCGCGCGCTGCCCGAGCTCACGCCGCCCTCATGGCGGTCTCCTTGCGCCGAGCCGTGCGTGCGCCCACTCCCGAGGAAGCTCAGTGCCTCTAGCGTGCTCCAAAGCATTCCACCGAGCCCCTCACACCCTCTCCTAGCTCGCACACTTCACCATTTCACTTCCCCGCGCTGGCTCCCGTCGTCTTCAACCTCCGGCCGCGCGGACCGAGCTTGCTCTCCGAGTGAAATTCACCCTCGTCCCTCCGCCATTCCCAAATCCCTCGCGCACAGAGCTAGACCACTTCCCTAGCTTCCTTTTCCCCCACTTCTGTCGAGCTATCCCCAACTCTCCGGCGAGAAATCGGATTTTCCCCCAAATCCGCGTTTCCGGCCGCCGGAGCACGCGCACGTCGAGCCCCTACTTCGAGCCCTCCCCGAGGTCAACCAAACATTCCACTAGCTTCGCTGAGTCCCACTGGTGCTCAAGGACCCCTCCAACCCCGGCGAGATCCACCACCCTTGCTGAAATCGAGCCCGCGGCGGCCGCACCGCACCGCCACCAATCGACTCGTGGTGAGCCACAGGTCCTTTTCCCCCACTTCCCCGACCCTCTCTCGTCGTCGTTTGGCCGGCGCAACTCCGGCGACGAGCCGAGGACCTAAGTCCGTCTTCTTCCTTTTTGCAGGGTTCCCAGTGAAAGAGGCAGGGACCTGTTCGTGAAGTTTCAAAAGATTCAAGGGCCGGCGCGTAAAAAGATTCTTAAGGTTTAAACCATTTTTCCTGAAATTTTGTAAAATCCACCAAAAATCATATAAAAATCAGAAAAATGCGCAAAAATACTCCTTGGACTCGTGAGATTGTAAACTCCAATCTCATGTTAGCATGTATGTACTTTTGGTGAACCGTTTTTGAATTAAAATTCAAACTGTGAATTTAGAAACTTGTGCACCATTTTAAATCCAGAGCTCCGCTAGGCCTGAGCTTTGGATATGTTGTTTGTAGTGACTTTGGACACCTTGTGTCCAAAGGGGACCTAAAAATATGGAATGTAGCTTCAGTTATGAATTAATTTGTGATTCCTGTCTTATTGCAGTACTGAAATTATTAAAAATAATACATGAAGCTAAAAATCACCATTTTTCTCCAGACGACTAATAACTTGTTAGCACATCTGCTAAAAATGCAAAACTTAATTTTTTCCCTGTTTAGACTAGCAAATAAATAGATATGTGTTTTCGGATAGAAAATTGTTGAGGACTGTCCAAAGCTTATTTTGAGCCACCACTTGGCCAGACCCCTCCTTACACTCATGACTAGCTCTGTTAGGAAAATTATCTGATTTGGAAGTATTTTCGATTTTATATGAATTTATCTTGTTTCTTTAAGCAGCAGTTTTTACTATTTTTAATAAATTCTATGTAGCTCAGTTTTAGCTAAATTTTGGAGTGAGCCTAACTCTTATACTCCAGTAGCTGTCATAAAGTTTGTAGATGAAAAGGATGAACAGAAACAGAGAAAAAAAAATGAGAAGACACTAGGGTAGAATTGAGTTATAAAAAGGAAATAGACTATTTTGATAAATAATTAAAATGAAACATGGAAGGTCTAAAATTCCAGAACAGCACCCAAACCTCAAAATAATAAATGGGAATTCTTTTATATGTGTACACAATCACCATCATAGATACGTAAAAATTTCCACACCTCCTCTAATTTTGTGAAGGAGAAGGTAGTACATTAGCATGTCTAGGTGAATATGGCCTTCAAGGCCTTGATTTCGGATCAACTAGGCAACCGCTTTAAAGTCATGCATCTCATGTAGAAGGCATTATTACGGACGGCTTCTATCATCTCATCCCCGCCGACGGAGAAGGCATCCCGGAGAACGGTGCCAACAAAGTAACAGTCGACCCGGAGGCTAACATTCAGTTAGAGCAAGAAGGCAAGCCTCGGAGCATAACCTAACTTTTAAAAGTTTATGCATCTATGAATTCCCTATGCTTGTGCATTTACGTTTCATGGAGTTGATTGAATATCTTAGTTGCATATTTCTAGTACCTATGACTTGCAACACTAGTATGAAAGGATCGATAGGGCATTGCTTTAAGTCCGTTACAAGTCGAGTGATTTCCTGTCACTCGCGAGACATAGGAGTTGCATGTCTTTACTTATGTTGGAATCATAAGGATGGACGGGCGGGATGGTAGATGTAGATCTCCCGTCCGTGTATGATAATTGACTTAAGGTCGAAACGTGTGGTTGTGTGTGTCAAGTTTTTGAACGTACCACATGCATGCCGATATATGGGAATCGGTAAGCCCGGTACCAGATTGAAGCAGCTAGGGCCGATAGCCATCTCTCCTTAGAAACTTTTGTTTCCCCTGCCGTACACTTGTGGATATATGCGTGATGCTGTGAGTGAAGCAGTAAACCTTTATCCTAAGGAAGTGGACCTGGTTCCGAATTGTGGATCGATGGGAAAGGTTGGGAAGTGCTTGTACCTTTTATAGCAAGCATTGTCCGTGTGTGTTGGGTTTCCCCTGGCCAGGTAGCAAAATTCGGTTCGAACTGTCCGCTTCTGCGGTTAATGAGACTGCTTGACCGCTTGGCTGCATTGAGTAACAAGTGGAACTATGAGAATGATGAACTTGTTGTATGAATTAAATTGTATTGCACCACTTGTATGCTTAGAGACGATGCTAATCTAGAATGGCTAATTCTACTAGAATATGATGCTAAAATCATGAAAGTAAGGATCCAATCTTAGTCGCTTTTTGGCAAACAAACCCACCAGCCAAAAGCCTCTCATGTCTAGAAGTCGGTGGTGTAGTTTTCACCCGACGGGTAAGCCTTGCTGAGTATTAGTATACTCAGCCTTGCTTGTGGCTTTTATTACAGGTACTGTGATGGATGTGGCAGTCGATGCCCTTACTTGGCCTACCCAGGTTCCCCCTGGATGGCACGTCGAGTGGGTTCTGTCCTCTGCCGAGGAACGGGAGGAGTAGCACCGTGGCAGGCTTCATCATGGTGTTACTATGTATCGTCGCTAGTTTACTTTTCCGCTGCAATGAACTGATACTCTGATTTAAATTTCAAACTTGGCTTGTAATAACTTTATGATACTATCTATGTATGATGAATTTGTGGAATGATGTAATCTCTGGAACTCACCTTGTGTGGGCGCGCGTGTTGTTTCGATCGGGAAAGTACGTGGTTAAATCGGGTTTAATCCGACGGCGCTCCAGCTTATTCCGGATTAAGTGCCTGACGGCTTGATTAGCGGTCCAGGGGTACTTAACTTGGAATAATTTCGGAGTGGTCCGCCATAGCTGGTACTAGAGCCGAAACAGGCGCACCAGAGAGAGCAACAAACCTTAAATAAATATTTTGGAATAAAACTTGTCAACTCTTACTTCCGCCGCGCTTTACGATGGAAGGTTATTCTTATGACCGCTAAGGATGTTACATAGAGCGTGAAGCCTATGTGGGTTAAGGGATCACGATATGATAGGTGGCTAATAATATATTATACTGACCTCCAGCACATTTCATTCTGTCATTTACTTTACGCAATGGTGGGCGCAAGGTACGGCGATTGTTGTAACGTACCACGGCACTATATGAAAATATAGTGGCGGCACATAGTCAATACGCTGTGATGGCGTATGAAACTAGAATAGCATGGTGGGCGCAAGGTACGGCGATTGCTGTAGCGTACCACGGCATCATATGCAAATATGATGGCGGCACAAAGTCAATACGCCATTTCATGAGCGTATGAAATTGTCAATATGTTGCCTTGGTGACATATGAAACATTGCCCGTTCAATGTTGAACGTTCGGGTGCCACCTCTATAGTGGGTGGTAATGAATGGAGACGCTTTCGTGAGTGCTGGCACGAAAGGTTGATTATACATGCTCTGGAATGGAAATTTCTGCAGGTACACTAACCACGATTCCGTATGATGAACAGTTAGAAAAGTTCGGCTTGTTAATATAGGGAGAGATGGATATTGCCTAGCCACCGGCACTAACTTTGTAGGCCAAAAGTTTATTGGCATGTATGTTGGTGAGAACGAATAGGCCGCTCATGCATTGAAATTCACGGAAATTATATTGAACCTCAATACGTGACCATCGAACCCGCCGTCAAAATTGAATCACAACCGAAACTCTGCCGAAACCAGTCTGTTTGCACCATTAATTCGAAACTGAAAACGTTTCCAAACGAAAAAGTGTTCAACATGAAAGTTGTCATAAATATTATGAAGTTTGTGCTGTAGCAATTTCAATGAAAATGGTTCTGTAGAACTGGAGTTATGCTTAATTTTTACTACACTGTCCAGAATCTGTTTTATTTTCTTTGGCGCTAACCGGTTCTCACCCTTGCCCTTTTCTTTTTGGTTCAGAATGGACACTCACGCTGACTTGGCCAGCTACCCCAACGACATTTCCTTTTCAGACTGCCTAGGATGGGAAGGTTTCCCTAGCATTCTGTGGTCAGTTTTGCAGGCACTCGATTATCCTACCCCGCCACAATATGAGAGAACCCTCATCCGAGACCGTGGTGTGACCTGATCTCGTGTGCGTTTGGTGGTACATCGCCATCCACCGTGTTCTAGCTCCCCCACTTGGAGTGTGGAAGTTCATGGACACCACATGGAGACTACTTGTGAGCTAGCTGCCTTGAATGGCATCAGTTCTTTTTGTGCTCAAAACCAGGACTTGGTAGAGCACCAGTTGCTTGGGTTGTTTCCACCGACCCAGCCGGACGATGCCCATTGGATGAGGCGCTATCTTAGCTCCCCTTTGAGGATGGCGGAGAATCCCGTCGCTGCAGCTGCACTTATGATGAGGTGGATCCGAGCTTACCACCGCTTGCAGGCACTTATGACTTGCTTCCTGTTGGGAGATATGAATTTTTCTTCCGAACTGCTTGTTGATATGTCATTCTTACGCAGTAAACTTCATTATATTGCCACGTTCCATCTTGTCATCATTATGCAAGCTTATGAAATGTGGCTAATACAAGTACCTACTGCAGATGGCAATCACCCGCAGCGGTCATGACGCTAGTGGCTCCAATGCTAACCAGCAAGGGTTAGAGGGGCAGCAACAGCCGCCACCACCTCCGCCACCGCAGCAACCTCCGACGTGGTAGGAATTGTATGCTACACAAACGGAAATCCTACGGAACCTGCAGCATCAGCAACAAATGATGCAGCAGCAGATGCAGCAACAGGGAGGTCAACGGGCCCCTCAGCCTCAAGTGGCCCGGTATGAGGATTTCCTGGCTACCCACCCGCCGGTGTTCTCAAGAGCCGAAGAGCCCCTGGAGGCCGATGCGTGGATTCGAGCCATCGAATCCAAGTTCTCTATCTTGGCCACGCCTTGCACTTCCAACCGCAAGGTGGTTTTCGCGGCGCAACAGCTCCGCGGCACGGCTCTTCTATGGTGGGAGAATTACTTGGCCCTGCAGCAGGAGGGTCACGTGATTGAGTGGGAAGAGTTCAAGACTGCTTTCAAGGCTCACCATATTCCTGCCGGCTTGGTAGAGCGCAAATTGAATGAATTTCTGGCATTGACCCAGGGTACCCGCACGGTGCTCCAATATGCCCCGGCCTTCAATGGTCTGTGCCCATACGCGGGTCATCACACCGACTCTGACGAGAAGAAAGTAGAGAGGTTCCGACGTGGCCTCAATACTAAGCTAAAGGCCCAACTTACCACCACCCGAGCTGCCACGTATGGCGAGCTTGTGAACATCGCCATCGCCCAAGAAGACGCCAACATGGTACACAAGGCGGAGAAGAAGTGGAAAGCTCCCGTTGGACCCTCGAGCACGCAGCCGCAGAGATTTCGTCTGGTTCCCCCGGCTGCACCGCAAGGACAGCCAAGGGCACCTCAGGGAGGAAGATGGGTTGCTAGGCTACCACAGCCAAGTGCGCCCCGTTTCCCTCCACCGCCGCAGCAGCAACCGGCGCCAAGGCAGAACGCACGACAGCCAGCTCGCCCTAGAGCCGGCTATCAGTGCTTCAAGTGTGGCAGCAACAGTCACTTCTGTGGCGGACCACTCCGAAATTATTCCAAGTTACGTACCTTGGGACCACTAATCACGTAGTCAGGCACTTAATCCGGAATAAGCTGGAGCGCCGTCGGATTAAACCCGATTAAACCACGTACTTTTCTCGATCGAAACAACAGCATGCCCACACGAAGGTGAGTTCCAGAGATTACAACATTCCACAAATTAACTTACACAAATAGGTATCACAAGTTATTACAAACCAAGTTTGAAATGAAATCAGAGTATCAAAGTCTTGCAGCGGAATAAAATAGTTCATTGCAGCGGAAGTAAATAAACTAACGACGATACAAATAACACCATGCTGAAGCCTGCCACGGTGCTACTCCTCCTGATCCTCGGCAGAGGACGGAACCCATTCGATGTGCCAGCCAGGTGGAACCTGGGTAGGCCAAGACAAAGCATCGACATCCAAAGGTGTACCTGTAAATCATTGCCACAAGCAAGGCTGAGTATACTAATACTCAGCAAGGCTTACCCGTCGGGTGAAAACTACATCACCGACATCTAGACCATGAGAGGCTTTTGGCTGGTGGGTTTGTTTGCCAAAAAGCAACTAAGAGTAGGTCCTTGCTTTCAAGTTTTAGCATCATATTCTAGTAGATTTAACCATTCTAGATTAGCATCCTGTCTAATCATACAAGTGGTGCAATACAATTTAATTCATACAACAAGTTTATCAATCTCAAAGTTCCACTTGTTACTCAATGTAGCCAGGCGGTCAAGCAGTCTCATTAACCGCGAGAAGCGGACAGTTCGAACCGAATTTTGCTACCTGGCCAGGGGAAACCCAACACACACGGATACTCTGCTTGCTATAAAAGGTACAAGCATTTCCCAACCTTTCCCATCGATCCACAATTCGGAACCGGGTCCATTTCCTTAGGATAAAGGTTTACTGCTTCACTCACAGTCTCACGCATATATCCACAAGTGTACGGCAGGGGAAAACAAAGTTTCCAAGGAGAGATGGCTATCGGCCCTAGCTGCTTCAATCTGGTACCGGGCTTACCGATCCCCATACATCGGCATGCATGTGGTACGTTCAAAAACTTGACAGCTCTTTCCACACATTTCGACCTTAATCAATTATCATACACAGACGGGAGATCTACATCTATCATCCCGCCCGTCAATCCTTATGATTCCAACATAAGTAAAGACAAGCAATTCCTATGTCTCGCGAGTGACAGGAAATCACTCGACTTGTAACGGACCTAAAGCAATGCCCTATCGATCCTTTCATACTAGTATTGCAAGTCATAGGTACTAGGAAATCTGCAGCTAAGGTATTCAATCAACTCCTTGAACGTAAATGCACAAGCATAGAGAAGTCATAATGCATAATTGGTAAAGGTTAGGTTATGCTCCGGGGCTTGCCTTCTTGCTCGGACTGGGGGTTAGCCTCCGGGTTGGTCGATCCTGCACCGGCACCTTCCTCCGGGACTTCTTCCTCGTCTGCGGGGATGAGGTGGTAGTCGCCGTCCGGGATAGCGCCTTCTACATGAGATGCATAACTTAGGGTGGCTGTTCTGGAATTTCAGATTCCACTTATTTTATTCTAACTAACTAACCAAAAGGTTTTATCTTTTTATATAAATCAATTTCCACCTGGATTACTTCTCATTTTTGTTTCTCCATTTCTGTTCATCATTTTTAGCTATAAACTTTATGGCAGCTACTGGAGTATAAGAGCTAAGCTCACTCCAAAATTTAGCTAATTCTGAGCTACACATAATTTATTAAAAATATAACAAGCTGCTGCCAGCAGAAATGAATTTAAATCATATAAAATCGAAAATTCATCTACTTCAGGAGATTTTCCTACCAAAGCTAAGCATAAGCATGAAGAGGGCTCTGGCCAAGTGGTGGCTCAAAATAACCCTTGGGTAGTCCTCAATAAATTCCTATCCAAAAACACATATTTATTTATTTGCTAGCCTAAACAGAGCAAAAATTTAGTTTTTCATTTTTAACAGGTGTGCTAACAAGTTTTTAGTCCTCTGGAGCAAAATGGTGATTTTTCACTGCACAGATTATTTTTAAAGATTTCTGCACTGCAAAAAGACAGAAAACACATTTTAATTTATAACTGGAGCTACAGTTCATATTTTTAGGTCCCCTTTGGACACAAGCTGTCCAAAGTCACTACACACAACATATCCAAAGATCAACCCTAATAGGGATTTGAAATGGTGCACTACTTTCCATTTTCATAGTTTGAATTTTAGCCCAAAAACAGTTCATCAAAAGTATAAACATGTCTAATAGGGATTGTAGTTTAGACTCTCACGAATCTAGGGAGTATTTTTGTGCATTTTTCTGATTTTTGTACGATTTTTAATGGATTTTACAAGATTCGGGAAAAACAAATCTAGTTTTAAGAATCTATTTTCGCAGGGAACCCTAGAACTTTCAAAACTTCGCGAACGAGTCCCTGGACTTTTGCACAGAGACCCCTAGACAAACGAAGACGATGAAGAAAGGCCCTCGGCTCTCGCCGGAGTTGCGCCGGCCAAACGGCGGCGAACTAGGCTCGGGGAAGTGGGGGAAAAGCTTCCTGGGCTCACCACGAGTCGTTTGAGGACAGTTTGGAGGCCGGGGGTGGTCGGAGTTGCGCCGGCGACGAGGTGGTGGCGGCGCGGCCGCCGCGGCTTCTACGCCGGTGAGCTCGGGGTCGTTCGCCGAGTTTCGAGGGGTCCTAGAGCACCAGTGGAGCTCGAGGAAGCCAATGGCGTGCTCGGTTGACCTCGGGGACGGCTCGGAGTAGGGGCTCGACGTGCGGGTGCTCCGGTGGCCGAAAATCGCGATTTGGGGGAATTCACGAATTCTCGCCGGAGAAGGGACAATAGCTTGGGGAAAATGGGGGAAAATGGAGCTGGAGTAGAGGGCTAGCTTTGTGCGGGACGAATTTGGGAATGGTGGAGTGTGGAAGGCGAATTTCTCGGAGAAGCTCGGCTCGGTTCGCACGGCGCGAGGAAGAAGAAGACCGAGCGAGCGCGGGGAAGTGGAAATGGACAACTGAGCGAGTGAGAGGAGGGGTGTGAGTGCGCGGTGGAGTGATTGAGCACGCAAGGGAGGCACTGTGCGGCCTCAGGAGCGTGCGAGCGCGTGGGTGGCTGTCGCGGTCGCCATTGATGGCGCGGCGAGCTCGAACAGAGCGCACACGCGCGGTTGGGCGTCAAAGATCATCGCGTGATGAAGTGGAGATCCTCAGCAGAGGCTTTGGCGCGACGCGAACGGATTCTACCGCCTGCAGTGCGCTCGGCGCGGCGCGAGCGCGCGTGCGGCCACGGCGGCGCGCGACCGTATGATGGCGCTCCGCGGCGCGAGGCGAGGCGAGGCGACAGCGGCGAAGTGATGGCTCGGGAGTGGCCGGACAAGAGCTAGGCGACAAGCGCCAGCGTCCGCCGCGGCTTGGCCAGCTCAGCGCCGCCTGCGCCGCTCGCCGGCCACGTGGCGGCCGAGCTCCGGCCAGCGCAGCGCGCGCCAGGGGCACTGTAGCATGCCCGTGGAGCTCCGATTTCAAATTCGAATTTTCTCCAAAAAAATTCGAACTGAACTTCGAAACGGGTAAAATTAAAAGTTGGGGTCTGAGGTGTGGGACACAACTTTCGAGCTTGGACCAGGCACTTCGACTAGGCGCTACGGCGCTTCGAGCTTGAACCGCAAGCTCGAGCTTGCCGAGCCTCGAATGGTCGGAAACGCCACTCGAGGGTGAGTGCCCCCCTCGAGCTTGGCTGCGAAGCCTCGAGCGTGACGGAACGTCGCTCGAGGGTAAGTGCCCCCTCGAGCTTGGCTGCGGAGCCTCGAGCGTGACGGAACGTCGCTCGAGGGTAAGTGCCCCCTCGAGCTTGGCTGCGGAGCCTCGAGCGTGACGGAACGTCGCTCGAGGGTAAGTGCCCCCTCGAGCTTGGCTGCGGAGCCTCGAGCGTGACGGACTGCGGGGCCTCGAGGGTCCTATCGTGCGGCCTCGAATCGTGACGGAAACTACTGGCTAGGCTCGATCGTCACGGACATAGCTCGATCGTCACGGACAATACTGGCTAAGCTCGATCGTGACGGACATCCCCGCTCGATGGTCATCGAGCGGAACGAACGCCGTGTCGAGGTTGTCGCGAAGGGCTGTTGGTGATGACAACTACTCTTTTGGTCCGAGATTTTTAGATTTCAGTTGGGTGCCAAACAACCCTTGTTTTTGAATTAAAATTGAATTTTTGACGAATTTTTGAATTTCAACCCAATTCCCTGTTGCATTGATTTTAATTGCACTTTTTAATTCTTTTGACATCAGAGATGTCACAACTTCATTAAGGACTACCCACAGAACAAGCAATAGAACCAGCGCCCGGGAAATCAGCAAAGCAAGGGCAAACAGCAGCAGCGTGTGTAGGTCCGACAAGGAAGGCTTAACTACACCACCTTGGCCGACCTACCTGAGGGAGCCCCAGATATGACTGGTACCTTTCCTATCCAAAATCAACCTGCTGTGGTATTGTTTGATTCCGGGGCAACACATAGTTTTATAAGCACAAGATTTCATGCAAATATGGGTTAAAATCTTACCATACCAAATCATCATATGTGATAGCAACTGTGGGAGGTAAAATAGCATCCAACCAAGTCACCCGAAGAGTGCCAATCAGGCTGGGAAGTAAAATATTTCCTACTGATTTAATTCTGCTTGGTATGGAAGGGATTGACATTGTTTTGGGGGCCAATTGGATGACTCAACATAAGGTTGTGCTAGATGTTGCGGAACGAGTTGTCGAAATAAACTCACCTACACATGGCCCTAGTGTGCTATATCTGCCACAACGGAATTGCGCAAATGCTTGTGCTTATGCAATGGTACAAACGCAACTAAAGGACATTCCGGTGGTATGTGAGTATGCCGATGTTTTTCCGGATGACTTACCTGGGATGCCGCCGGATAGGGACATTGAATTTGTGATTGAACTCCAACCTGGCAGGACACCTATATCAAAGAGACCATATAGAATGCCACCCAATGAATTGGCTGAATTAAAAATTCAACTCCAAGAACTGCTAGACAAGGGTTTCATTCATCCTAGTGTGTCACCTTGGGGTTGTCCAGCTATCTTTGTAAAGAAGAAGGACCATTCGTTGAGGTTCTGTATCGATTACCGGCCTCTCAATGCGGTGACTATTAAAAACAAGTACCCACTCCCCCGTATTGATGTCCTGTTTGACCAACTAACTGGCGCCAAAGTGTTCTCCAAGATTGATCTTCGCTCTGGCTATCACCAAATAAAAATCCGACCTTGTGACATTCCAAAGACTGCCTTTTCTACACGTTACGGACTTTATGAATTCTTGGTCATGTCATTTGGACTCACCAATGCCCCAGCCTACTTCATGTACCTCATGAATTCGGTTTTCATGTCAGAGCTAGACAAGTTCGTGGTGGTTTTCATTGACAACATTCTTATATATTCCAAGAATGAGGAAGAGCATGCCGAGCACCTTCGCATTGTTCTTCAAAGATTGCGAGACCATCAACTCTACGCCAAGTTCTCAAAATGTGAATTCTGGCTAGAGAGTGTGGAATTCTTAGGTCACACGGTTTCCAAGGATGGTATATCTGTGGATCCAACCAAGGTGCAAGAGGTACTGGATTGGCAACCACCTACCTCTGTCCATGAGATTCGGAGTTTTCTGGGTTTAGCCGGTTATTATCGCCGTTTTACTCCGGACTTCTCTCGGATTGTGAAACCCATGACCGAACTCTTAAAGAAGGGAGTCAAATTTGAGTGGAATGACAAATGTGATGAGGCTTTCCACACATTGAGAAAACATTTAACTTCAGCCCCAGTTTTAGCTCAACCCAATTGCACCAAGCCCTATGATGTCTATTGCGATGCTTCAGGCACCGGACTTGGCTGTGTCCTCATGCAAGAGAACCGAGTCATTGCTTATGCTTCTCGAGCACTTCGGCCTCATGAGCAAAACTACCCCACGCATGATCTTGAGTTAGCAGCGGTTATTCATGCTCTCAAGATATGGAGACACTATTTGATGGGTGTTCCATGCAACGTATACACTGACCACAAGAGCCTCAAATATGTCTTCACTCAGGCACATTTGAATATGAGACAGCGAAGATGGTTGGAGTTAGCAAAGGACTATGACCTTAGTGTGCATTATCACCCCGGCAAGGCTAATGTGGTTGCGGATGCACTAAGCCGCAAGGCTCATTGTCATTGCCTTTCCGTGGAGTCCTACGCTGACACCTTGTGCCATGAAATGGCAAAGCTCAACTTAGAGATTGTTCCACACGGGTACTTCAACCATATCTCTGTTGAACCAACCTTGCATGATCAGATCGTCGAAGCCCAATTAAGTGACGCGAAGATTAAAATCCTTAAAAGGAAATTGGCAAAGCAGAATGTCAAAGAAAAATACAAATGTTTCCGGCTAGATGGGCAGGGAGTGATGTGGTTTGGACATCGCATAGTGGTGCCCAAAAACACTGAACTCCGGAGGAGGATTATGGATGAGGCCCATCTCTCTAAATTTTCTATCCATCTCGGTAGCACCAAAATGTACCAAGATTTGAATCAAAACTTTTGGTGGACTAGGATGAAGCGAGAAATTGCCACGTATGTGTCGGAATGTGACACGTGTCAGCGGGTTAAGGCTAGCCACTTGAAGGTAGCAGGCACGCTTCAACCTCTACCTATTCCCTCATGGAAGTGGGAAGATATAAGCATGGACTTCATTGTTGGACTTCCTAGAACCCCTCAGGGGCATGACTCCATTTGGGTAATTGTGGACCGCCTTACCAAGACCGCACATTTTATTCTGGTCAATACCGCTTATACCGCTAAGAGGTACGCTGGAGATTTATTTGGAACGGGTCGTTTGTCTACATGGGGTACCCAAGACGATAATTTCCGATCGCGGTACTCAATTCGTGGCACGCTTTTGGGAACAATTGCAACTATCCCTAGGCACAAAACTGATCCGTAGTTCAGCATATCACCCTCAAACCGATGGGCAGACGGAAAGGGTAAATCAAATATTTGGGGATATGCTTCGAGCTTGTGTTATCCATTACGGGAGGAATTGGGAGAAATGCTTATCTCTGGCCGAATTCTCCTATAACAACATGTAACACCCAGATTTCCAAGAAATCTGAATGCTTCCATATGTGTGCCCAGGATGTCCACAGAACACATATAGATTACAAATATTGAATCACAGAGAACACAATGCTCGAATAAAATAGTTTATATCAGAGTTTAACACAAGACATAGTCTTAAACAAATAACACAGCGGAAGTCTTAATATTAAACTCTTCATAACTAGTAGAGCCTCAAATCCACAGGGACACCGACTGGTTGAACACAGCTAGAAGTACGGCAGATCCTCCGGAAACTCAGCAAGCGACTGATCATTCAATGCTCCATCTGTTACCCATCCGGGATTTTGTTGAATAGTTGCAAGTGTAAGTAAACCATCTTACTTAACAAGTATAACACGGGTTATGCAAGAACAAAAGGCTGGACACGGTTGAACTGCAGTAGCACTTTTAGTTGTTTCATTTTAGTATCATCTATTTTACTACAAATGAGTAGAACCCAAGTATAAACCCATTATTAAGGTATAAGTGATTATAGAACAAACCAATATCAACCACTAATATCATCTTCTAATCAAAAAGGATCCAGGCCGCTCGTGTCCGTGAGCACGGCTATCATGATAGATCAACACTCTGCAGAGGTTTCGCCCTTTACGCGCTGGTAACATAAATCCACAAGAACTTATGTTACGAGGACTTTCACAAAACACCCTAACAAGCACAACAGCCGTTTTGGTTCAACATAGGCAGCATAACCCGAGGCATCGAGATTGACGTACGCTCAGGGCGCAACATGAGGGGGTCAATGGCGTCCAGAGCGAGAGCGCAATCATCGCAACGTGTGAAGCTGCCGTACATCGGGCGCTTACATCACGGGACTTTGCCTAACGAGACATAGCCAACGGATAAAACCGTCCTCGATGGATCAAACTATACTCTCACCCATGCTCCCCACATACGCCTTTCGGTAACCACTGGCGAGCTAGAGACGTACAAGCTAATTATCCAAGACCAGAGCCATTATAGTTCCTGTGGCGGACCACTCCGAAATTATTCCAAGTTAAGTACCTTGGGACCACTAATCTCGTAGTCAGGCACTTAATCCGGAATAAGCTGGAGCGCCGTCGGATTAAACCCGATTAAACCACGTGCTTTTCTCGATCGAAACAACAGCACGCCCACACGAAGGTGAGTTCCAGAGATTACAACATTCCACAAATTAACTTACACAAATAGGTATCACAAGTTATTACAAACCAAGTTCAAATTTAAATCAGAGTACAAAGTCTTGCAGCGGAAATAAAAGTTTCATTGCAGCGGAAGATAATCTAACGACGATACAATAACACCGTGCTGAAGCCTGCCACGATGCTACTCCTCCCGATCCTCGGCAGAGGACGGAACCCATTCGATGTGCCAGCCAGGGGGAACCTGGGCAGGCCAAGACAGAGCATCGACATCCAACGGTGTACCTGTAAATTAATGCCACAAGCAAGGCTGAGTATACTAATACTCAGCAAGGCTTACCCGTCGGGTGAAAACTACATCACCGACATCTAGACATGAGAGGCTTTTGGCTGGTGGGTTTGTTTGCCAAAAAGCAACTAAAATAGGTCCTTGCTTTCAAGTTTTAGCATCATATTCTAGTAAATTTAACCATTCTAGATTAGCATCCTTCCTAAGCATACAAGTGGTGCAATACAATTTAATTCATACAACAAGCTTATCAATCTCAAAGTTCCACTTGTTACTCAATGTAGCAAGGCGGTCAAGCAGTCTCATTAACCGCGAGAAGCGGACAGTTCGAACCGAATTTTGCTACCTGGCCAGGGGAAACCCAACACACACGGATACTCTGCTTGCTATAAAAGGTACAAGCATTTCCCAACCTTTCCCATCGATCCACAATTCGGAACCGGGTCCATTTCCTTAGGATAAAGGTTTACTGCTTCACTCACAGTCTCACGCATATATCCACAAGTGTACGGCAGGGGAAAACAAAGTTTCCAAGGAGAGATGGCTATCGGCCCTAGCTGCTTCAATCTGGTACGGGGCTTACCGGCTCCCATATACCGGCATGCATGTGGTACGTTCAAAAACTTGACACACTCAACCACACATTTCGACCTTAAATCAATTATCATACACGGACGGGAGATCTACATCTATCATCCCGCCCGTCAATCCTTATGATTCCAACATAAGAAAAGAAAAGCAACTCCTATGTCTCGCGAGTGACAGGAAATCACTCGACTTGTAACGGACCTAAGCAATGCCCTATCGATCCTTTCATACTAGTGTTGCAATTCATAGGTACTAGGAAATGTGCAGCTAAGGTATTCAATCAACTCCTTGAACGTAAATGCACAAGCATAGAGAAGTCATAATGCATAATTGGTAAAGGTTAGGTTATGCTCCGGGGCTTGCCTTCTTGCTCGGACTGGGGGTTAGCCTCCGGGTTGGTCGATCCTGCACCGGCACCTTCCTCCGTGACTTCTTCCTCGTCTGCGGGAATGAGGTGTTAGTTGCCGTCCGGGATGGCGCCTTCTACATGAGATGCATTGTTTAAGGCGGCTGCCTACAGATTCTAAGATTCAGGCCTTGAAGGCCATATTCACCTAGACATGCTTAAGCATTACTATTTTCTTCACAAAAACAGGGTGTAGGGGTGTGGGAAAAGTTTTATTTGATTTCGATGGTGATTGTGTACATATATAAAAGAATTCTATTGATTACTTCACAAATTAGAGTGCTGTTCTGGAATTTCAGATTCCATCCATTTTATTCTAACTAATTAACCAAAAGGTTTATTCTTTTATATAAATCAATTTCCACCTAGATTCCTTCCCATTTTTGTTTCTCCATTTTTGCTCAACATTTTTCTCTATAAACTTTATGACAGCTACTGGAGTATATGAGCTAAGCTCACTCCAAAATTTAGCTAATTCTGAGCTACACATAATTTATTAAAAATATATCAAACAGCTGCTAGCAGAATCGAATTTAAATCCTATAAAATCGAAAATTCATCTAGTTCAGGAGATTTTCCTACCAAAGCTAGTCATAAGCATGAGGAGGGCTCTGGCCAAGTGGTGGCTCAAAATAACCCTTGGGTAGTCCTCAATAAATTCCTATCCAAAAACACATATTTATTTATTTTGCTAGCCTAAACAGAGCAAAAATTAAGTTTTTCATTTTTCACAGGTGTGCTAACAAGTTTTTAGTCCTCTGGAGCAAAATGGTGATTTTTCACTGCACAGATTATTTTTAAAGATTTCTGCACTGCAAAAAGACAGAAAACACATTTTAATTTATAACTGGAGCTACAGTTCATATTTTTAGGTCCCCTTTGGACACAAGCTGTCCAAAGTCACTACACACAACATATCCAAAGCTCAACCCTAGCGGAGCTCTGGATTTGAAATGGTGCACTACTTTCCATTTTCATAGTTTGAATTTTAGCTCAAAAACAGTTCATCAAAAGTATAAACATGTCTAATAGGGATTGTAGTTTAGACTCTCACGAATCCAGAGAGTATTTTTGTGCATTTTTCTGATTTTTTTACGATTTTTAATGGATTTTACAAGATTCGGGAAAAACAAATCTAGTTTTAAGAATCTATTTTCGCAGGGAACCCTAGAACTTTCAAAACTTCGCGAACGAGTCCCTGAACTTTTGCGCAGGGACCCCTAGACAAACGAAGACGATGAAGAAAGGCCCTCGGCTCTCGCCGGAGTTGCGCCGGCCAAACGGCGGCGAACTAGGCTCGGGGAAGTGGGGGAAAAGCTTCCTGGGCTCACCACGAGTCGTTTGGGGACGGTTTGGAGGCCGGGGGTGGTCAGAGTTGCGCCGGCGACGAGGTGGTGGCGGCGCGGCCGCCGCGGCTTCTACGCCGGAGAGCTCGGGGTCGTTCGCCGAGGTTCGAGGGGTCCTAGAGCACCAGTGGAGCTCGAGGAAGCCAATGGCGTGCTCGGTTGACCTCGGGGACGGCTCGGAGTAGGGGCTCGACGTGCGGGTGCTCCGGTTGCCGGAATTCGCGATTTGGGGGAAATCTCAAATTCTCGCCGGAGAAAGGACAATAGCTAGGCGAAAGTGGGGGGATTTGGAAGCTAGGGAGGTGGTCTAGCTCTGTGCGCGAGGGATTTGGGAATGGTGGAGGGTCGAGGACGAAAGTGACTTTGAAGCTAGGCTCGGTCCGCGCGGCTGGAGGTTGAAGACGACGGACTTGAGCGTGAGGAGGAGAAATGGCAGTGTTGTGGACTGAGGAAGTGATGAGAGACTCGGTGGAGTGCTTAGGCATGCAAAAGAGCAATGAGTTGCCTCGGGAGCGCGCGAGCGCGTGGGTGGCTGTCGCGGTCGCCATTGATGGCGCGGCGAGCTCGAACAGAGCGCACACGCGCGGTTGGGCGTCAAAGATCATCGCGTGATGAAGTGGAGATCCTCAGTAGAGGCTTTGGCGCGACGCGAACGGACTCTACCGCCTGCAGTGCGCTCGGCGCGGCGCGAGCGCGCGTGCGGCCACGGCGGCGCGCGACCGTATGATGGCGCTCCGCGGCGCGAGGCAGCAGTGCGCCGTCGCCCGTGACGTGACGGTACGGAAGGCTTGGACAAACGCGTGAGGACAAGAGCTAGCTGCCGCCACGGCTCGGCCGATCCGACGCGGTCTCCGCCACACGCCGGCCACGTGGCGGCCGGACTCCGGCCGGAGCAGAGCGCGCCAGGGGCGAGCTGGCAGCCCCGTGGAGCTCCTTTGCCCCTTTTGAACTTTCTCCAAAAATTTGAGCTGAACTTCGAAACGTGTAAAATTAAAAGTTGGAGTTTGAGGTGTGGGACACAACTTCCGAGCTTGGACCGGGCACTTCGACCAGGCGCTACGGCGCTTCGAGCTTGAACCGCAAGCTCGAGCTTGCCGAGCCTCGAACGGTCGGAAACGCCACTCGAGGGTGAGTGCCCCCTCGAGCTTGGCTGCGAAGCCTCGAGCGTGACGGAACGTCGCTCGTGGGTAAGTGCCCCCTCGAGCTTGGCTGCGGAGCCTCGAGCGTGCTAACGTGCGGCCTCGAATCGTGACGGACTGCGGGGTCTCGAGGGTCCTATCGTGCGGCCTCGAATCGTGACTGAAACTACTAGCTAGGCTCGATCGTCACGGACAATACTGGCTAGGCTCGATCGTCACGGACAATACTGGCTAGGCTCGATCGTGACGGACATACTAGTTCGAGGGTCATCAAGCGGAACGAACGCCGTGGCGAGATTTGTTATGAAGGGCTGTATCTGTGATGACAGCAACTCTTATTGTCGGAGATTTTTAAGTTCAGTACCAAAATCTTGAGATTTCTGTTGGGTGTCACCAGACCTTTGTTTTTGAATTTCAGTCTGAATTTTTGGTCAATTTCTGAATTCTAACCCCATTGTTTTGCCTTATCTTCCTTTTTATTAATTATTTTATTTAACCTCTCCCTCCTTTCTTAGACCCCTCAATAGTGTCACTAAACATCAGAGGTGCGCTGCTCAAAGAGAGTTTTCAATTTAAAGTCCTTCCTCCTTTTATTTTGAGAGTAAAAATCTTATTTTAACTTAAAGTTAAAACATGGACACATACATGGAGGTTAAAAGCTTATTTATTTTATATGCTCAACTTTTAATTATGTCGTTAACAACTTGACATGTATTAAATATTAATTAATTTACATCCTTTGTATTTTATGAAAGCTCATATTGTGAACAAAATCTCATTTTATTATTAAAACCTCAAGATTGCCACATGTAGGCCATGATTAGATCTACAAGCTTTATTAGTCCAAGTGTTTAACCCTAACATTAAATCATTAACAATTATTTTACTAAAGAACATCAGGAGCACTCTAAATATTATTCTATTTATAGCCCAAGGTGAGCTCCTTTAAAAAGGGTGTGTGACCGTGTGTTTTTCATCCCATGTTTAAGTTGGTCTTTCAAACTTGATTTCCTATGTTTGGTAGATTAAGCATCTGAGTTATACATAACTCACCAAGGTTGCAAATGACATTTTTAGATACACAACTTTCATTTGAGAAAGTGGTTTGGTTTTATAATTAGAACATACTTTCCCAACCCTTTCATATTGATCAGACGTTTGTGATGTGCACAACTCTTATTTAAAATTTTTAAATTAGAACCTTGCCTTCTGAAGGTCATTAATATCGTTAGTTAGAATTATTTCAGGTGTTGACTTCACATGAGCCATTAGTCCTTTAAGACCTTTAGGGGCATAGAAGCATTACTTAATTTGCCGTTCAATCCTGATTTCTTTTTAGGAAATTTTTTACGCGTCGTCTCGAGAGTATGTATTTAGAGTTTTGTCGTGCAACTTGTAAGAGAAGATGTTTAGATTTGTACTAGAAAAGTTTTTGTTGGGTTCAATTTCAAGAACCAAAGCACGAGTACAAACTTAACAATCCTCATGTATAATTCTCATTCCTACTAGTGATTTAGTTTCAGGGTTTATAGTTCCTTAGTTTGTTTAATCACTCTTACTTATACGCTTTAAACACCAGGGGTGTTACAGTTCCAACGGCGGCGAACAGGTTCCTGGGTTGTCGCTTTAAGAACCGGACCTTACGGAGAGACATTAGAACAAAGCACAAAGCACATGCTCTAATTCCCTAGATCAAACCTTATAGAGACACTAGAACAAAGCACACAGCACATGCTCTAGTTCCCCGAACCATGTTGCTAAAAAGCATCTTTTAACCATCATTGAAGTGAACCATTAGTTCAATATTGACATTAAAAATAAATGTTGGTTGCAGCGCGTAGCATAGTCTAACCATAATGCATAAAACCCTGGGTAAACAAGGAATAAGGTAAAGACTAGGAACATCCTTAGTGGTTAACAGTATTAGACACATGCATATGATTTATGTGATTAATCGGTGTATAGGTAACAAGGATGGTCCGTGTTATACTTGCCTTCCTCAGTGAACTGCTGCTGCACCTGCTCTTCGAGAACGGGATCGTCGGCGAACTCGAACGGCACGTCAACTACTCACATCGATCACCACACAAGCATCCACACATACATGCAAACAAGATATTTAATTAGAACAGTACACCAAACATAAACAAAAGATGAAAAAGAAGGCTTTAGAGTTACTCTACGCTTCACTACGAACACATGAGCGTGAAAATCACTCAAATCGGAGTTAAAACGGAGAAACTACGCTTAAAACGGGCTCTAGGGGCTTGCTGGTAAAGGTTTTAGGCTTCCAGGGGTGTTTTTGAAAGAAACCAGGGACCTAAAACATAATTTCGTATAAAAACACGAGGGCTGCGGCGTAAAAACGACTTTCAGGACGGCGGGCGCTATTTTTCAAAAGTGCAGGGGCTAAACCGAAAGAAAAAAGGACTTGGTTGTAAATACTTTTGAACTGCGCTGGACCGCGGGTTGATTTTCAAAAACTACAGGGGCTCTTTTGCAAAATCGCCACGGCAGCGGCTGGATGCTGACGTGGGCTGACGTCACCGTGGACCGGACCGTAAACCGGCCATGAACCACGGTTCACTGGTGCATGGTGAACCGGCTCGGTTTAGATGGGTTTTCCAGATCTGGCCGTCGGTTTCGAATCTAACGGCTGAGATTAGATCTAGCGCTCGGCTCACCGAAGCACGGCGGCGCCGCCCGCGGCCGCGGTGGGGTTTGCCGGAATCGAGCGCCCACGGCGCTACAGAGCTCCAAAGCTCGCCGCGATGGGACCTAGAGGAAGAGTGGACGACGGCGAACTCGTTTTGGGGGTTCTACTCGAGGATTGGGCAAAGGTGGAGGCTAGCGACGTGCGGCGGCGGAGTGACCACCACGGCGAAGTCGCGCGCGTGGGAGAGAGCAGGAAGAAGAGGGGTAAAGGGGCTCGGCGTGTTCCTCTGCTCACCCTGAAGCTTCGCAGCTGGTTCTCGTCGTCGATGCGGCCTTGGAGCGAGCTCTAGGCGATGGCGGCGGCGCGGCTAGGGTTTCGCGGCACGAGCTTGGATGGCGGCTAGGGTTTGTGGCACGGCTCGAGAACGAGGGGTTGGCGGCGGCTTTATAGGGGCTCTGGGGTCTCCTTGGCGTGCGCGCCAAGCCGCAGAGTCCGGGCGCGGCGCGTGAGCGAGGCGGAGTCGGCGGCGGCGCGGAGTCCCGCTCGGCTACGGCTGGAGGAAGAAGGAGAGCTGACGGGTGGGCCCAGGCGGTCAGCGACTCAGGCGGAGTGCGGGCGGGGCGTTGCTGGCGGTGGAAGAAGGCGCCGATAGGTGGGGCCGCGCTGTCAGCCGCAGCGGAAAAGAGAGAGCGCGGCTGGGTTGGGCCGTTTACTGGGCTGCACAGGGAGGTTGGCTGGGCTACGGGAAAAAAAAGAAAGAGGAGGAACGGGCCGGCTGGGCTGAAAAGGAAGAAAGAAAAAGAGAGAAAAAGGAAAAGGTTTTTCTTTTATTCAAACAATCACTTGAATTCAAATTCAAAATCAAATTTGAATTCAACAATCAAAAATAAATGCACCAGCATGAATGCAACAATAATGTTTCGATTTCCTATATTTTCTTTTAATTATTCAAAAATTTTATTTTCCTACATTATTTATGAGCACTTGAATATAAAAAGCCAATTAATTACTAATTTTTAAATAGGGCATTTTTAGGGTGTTACACAACAGCTACCAAGCGAGTCTTAAAATGGCACCTTTCGAAGCCCTGTATGGTAGAAGATGTCGGACCCCGTTGTGTTGGTCCCAGGCAGGTGAGAGGTATACCAATGGCCCTGACCTTGTAAAGGAAGTGGAAGAAAAGGTTAGGATCATCCGTGAAAATTTGAGAACCGCACAGCCACGGCAAAAGAGTTACTTTGATCAACGGCGGAAGCCACTTCAATTCGAAGCCGGTGATCACGTGTATCTCAAGGTCTCCCCGACCAAGGGTGTGCAAAGGTTTGGATTAAAAGGAAAACTCGCACCTCGCTACATCGGCCCATATGAAATAACACAACAATGTGGACCGGTAGCCTACCGTGTGAAGCGTCCCGACAAGCTCCCCGCCGTGCACGATGTATTCCATGTCTCTCAGCTCAAGAAGTGTCTTCGTGTTCCGACCGAAGATGTTGAACAAGAAGAACTCCCGGTTGAACCGGATCTCTCCTATGACGAGCATCCCATTAAGATCCTTGATGAGAAAGAGAGACAGACACGAAGGTAAGGAGTTAAAATGTACAAGATTCAGTGGAGTCATCACTCCGAGGATGAAGCCACGTGGGAAACCGAAGACTATCTTAAGAAGAATTTTCCCGACATCCTTTCTTAAGCCAAAGGTACTTTTTTCCCCACCTTGTTCCTAAGTGTAATCGAATCTCGGGACGAGATTCCTTTTAAGGGGGGTAGGCTGTGACATCTCTGAGGTAAAAATATTGAAAGCACATTTAAAACAAGTACAAAGGTGGAACAATGGTGTTAGAATTCAAAATTCATCAAAAATTCAAATTGAAATTCAAAAACACAGGTCATTTGACACCCAACTGAAAACTTAAGAATCTTGTAGTAAACATGAAAATCTCCAAAAATAAAAGTTGTTTGTCATCACAAATAAGGCCTAGTCACTGTTTGGAACTTTTGAAAATTTTGCAGTTTAGCCCCTCGAAAGCTTGAAAAATAGTTTTTAACACCTTTTTGAAATTGGGTTGTTTAAGCTTGAAAAATTTGAAATTTCAAGTTCACCCCAAAAAGAAAGTTGTGTCCCACATTTCAAGTTCCAACTTTTATTTTTACACTTTTCCATGTTTAGTTCAAATTTTTGGAGAAAATTCAAAAGGGTCAAAGGAGCTCCACGGGGCGCCTGGCAGGCCCCTGGCGCGCTCTGTGCCTGGCCGGAGTCTGGCCGCCACGTGGCCGGCGTGCGGCGGAGGCCGCACCGGGCCGGCTGAGCCGCGGCGACCGCTGGCGTTTGTCCTCATGCGCTTGTCCAGCCCCTCCCGAGCCATCACGTCGCGCTCGACAGGCCGCCTTGCCTCGCGCCGCGCGAGCGCCATCATGGCGAGCTCCGCGCCGCCGTTGGCCGCGCGCTCGCGCGCGTCGCGCAGAGCCGCTCCGCGGCGATTCCTCCCCGCTACGCGCCAAGGCTCCTCTGCAGCGTAACCCACTCCCTCACGCGACAATCTCTTTCACCCAATGAGCCGCTCGCGCGCTGCCCGAGCTCGCGCCGCACTCATGGCGGTCTGCTCGTGCCGAGCCGTGCGTGCGCACGCTCCCTTGGAAGCTCAGTGCCTCTAGCATGCTCCAAAGCATTCCACCGAGCCCCTCACACCCTCTCCTAGCTCGCACACTTCACCATTTCACTTCCCCGCGCTGGCTCCCGTAGTCTTCAACCTCCGGCCGCGTGGACCGAGCTTGCTCTCCGAGTGAAATTCACCCTCGTCCCTCCGCCATTCCCAAATCCCTCGCGCACAGAGCTAGACCACTTCCCTAGCTTCCTTTTCCCCCACTTCTCTCGAGCTATCCCCAACTCTCCGGCGAGAAATCGGATTTTCCCCCAAATCCGCGTTTCGGCCGCCGGAGCACGCGCACGTCGAGCCCCTACTTCGAGCCCTCCCCGAGGTCAACCAAACATTCCACTAGCTTCGCAGAGTCCCACTGGTGCTCAAGGACCCCTCCAACCCCGGCGAGATTCACCACCCTCGCCGGAATCGAGCCCGCGGCGGCCGCACCGCCACCGCACGTCGCCGGCGAACTCCGAGCTTCCCCCGGCCTCCCAACCGCCACCAATCGACTCGTGGTGAGCCACAGGTCCTTTTCCCCCACTTCCCCGAGCCTCTCTCGCCGTCGTTTGGCCGACGCAACTACGGCGACGAGCCGAGGACCTAAGTTCGTCTTCTTCCTTTTTCCAGGGTTCCCAGTGAAAGAAGCAGGGACCTGTTCGTGAAGTTCCAAAAGATTCAAGGGCCGGCGCGTAAAAAGATTCTTAAGGTTTAAACCATTTTTCCTGAAATCTTGTAAAATCCACCAAAAATCGTATAAAAATCAGAAAAATGCGCACAAATACTCCCTGGACTCGTGAGACTGTAAACTCGAATCTCATGTTAGCATGTATGTACTTTTGGTGAACCGTTTTTGAATTAAAATTCAAACTGTGAATTTAGAAACTTGTGCACCATTTTAAATCCAGAGCTCCGCTAGGGCTGAACTTTGGATATGTTGTTTGTAGTGACTTTGGACACGACCTAAAAATATGGAATGTAGCTTCAGTTATGAATTAATTTGTGATTCCTGTCTTATTGCAGTACTGAAATTATTAAAAATAATACATGAAGCTAAAAATCACCATTTTTCTCCAGAGGCCTAATAACTTGTTAGCACATCTGCTAAAAATGCAAAACTTAATTTTTGCCCTGTTTAGACTAGCAAATAAATAGATATGTGTTTTCGGATAGAAAAGTGTTGAGGACTGTCCAAAGGTTATTTTGATCCACTACTTGGCCAGACCCCTCCTTACACTCATGACTAGCTCTGGTAGGAAAATTATCTGATTTGGAAGTATTTTCGATTTTATATGAATTTATCTTGTTTCTTTAAGCAGCAGTTTTTACTATTTTTAATAAATTCTGTGTAGCTCAGTTTTAGCTAAATTTTGGAGTGAGCCTAACTCTTATACTCCAGTAGATGTCATAAAGTTTGTAGATGAAAAGGATGAACAGAAACAGAGAAACAAAAATGAGAAGAAACTAGGGTAGAATTGAGTTATAAAAAGGAAATAGACTATTTTGATAAATAATTAAAATGAAACATGGAAGGTCTAAAATTCCAGAACAGCACCCAAACCTCAAAATAATAAATGGGAATTCTTTTATATGTGTACACAATCACCATCATAGATACGTAAAAATTTCCACACCTCCTCTAATTTTGTGAAGGAGAAGGTAGTACATTAGCATGTCTAGGTGAATATGGCCTTCAAGACCTTGATTTCGGATCAACTAGGCAACCGCTTTAAATTCATGCATCTCATGTAGAAGGCATTATTGCGGACGGCTTCTATCATCTCATCCCCGCCGACGGAGAAGGCATCCCGGAGAACGGTGCCAACAAAGTAACAGTCGACCCGGAGGCTAACATTCAGTTAGAGCAAGAAGGCAAGCCCCGGAGCATAACCTAACTTTTAAAAGTTTATGCATCTATGAATTCCCTATGCTTGTGAATTTACGTTTCATGGAGTTGATTGAATATCTTAGTTGCATATTTCTAGTACCTATGACTTGCAACACTAGTATGAAAGGATCGATAGGGCATTGCTTTAAGTCCGTTACAAGTCGAGTGATTTCCTGTCACTCGCGAGACATAGGAGTTGCATGTCTTTACTTATGTTGAAATCATAAGGATGGACGGGCGTGATGGTAGATGTAGATTTTCCGTCCGTGTATGATAATTGATTTAAGGTCGAAACGTGTGGTTGTGTGTGTCAAGTTTTTGAACGTACCACATGCATGCCGATATATGGGAAGCGGTAAGCCCGGTACCAGATTGAAGCAGCTAGGGCCGATAGCCATCTCTCCTTAGAAACTTTTGTTTCCCCTGCCGTACACTTGTGGATATATGCGTGATGCTGTGAGTGAAGCAGTTAACCTTTATCCTAAGGAAGTGGACCCGGTTCCGAATTGTGGATCGATGGGAAAGGTTGGGAAGTGCTTGTACCTTTTATAGCAAGCATTGTCCGTGTGTGTTGGGTTTCCCCTGGCCAGGTAGCAAAATTCGATTCGAACTGTCCTCTTCTCGCGGTTAATGAGACTGCTTGACCGCTTGGCTGCATTGAGTAACAAGTGGAACTATGAGAATGATGAACTTGTTGTATGAATTAAATTGTATTGCACCACTTGTATGCTTAGAGAGGATGCTAATCTAGAATGGCTAATTCTACTAGAATATGATGCTAAAATCATGAAAGTAAGGATCCAATCTTAGTCGCTTTTTGGCAAACAAACCCACCAGCCAAAAGCCTCTCATGTCTAGAAGTCGGTGATGTAGTTTTCACCCGACGGGTAAGCCTTGCTGAGTATTAGTATACTCAGCCTTGCTTGTGGCTTTTATTACAGGTATTGTGATGGATGTGGCAGTCGATGCCCTTACTTGGCCTACCCAGGTTCCCCCTGGATGGCACGTCGAGTGGGTTCCGTCCTCTGCCGAGGAACGGGAGGAGTAGCACCGTGGCAGGCTTCATCATGGTGTTACTATGTATCGTCGCTAGTTTACTTTTCCGCTGCAATGAACTGATACTCTGATTTAAATTTCAAACTTTGTTTGTAATAACTTTATGATACTATCTATGTATGATGAATTTGTGGAATGATGTAATCCCTGGAACTCACCTTCGTGTGGGCGCGCGTGTTGTTTCGATCGGGAAAGTACGTGGTTAAATCGGGTTTAATCCGACGGCGCTCCAGCTTATTCCGAATTAAGTGCCTGACGGCGTGATTAGCGGTCCAGGGGTACTTAACTTGGAATAATTTCGGAGTGGTCCGCCATAGCTGGTACTAGAGCCGAAACAGGCGCACCAGAGAGAGCAACAAACCTTAAATAAATATTTTGGAATTAAACTTGTCAACTCTTACTTCCGCCGCGCTTCATGATGGAAGGTTATTCTTATGACCGCTAAGGATGTTACATAGAGCGTGAAGCCTATGTGGGTTAAGGGATCACGATATGATAGGTGGCTAATAATATATTATACTGACCTCCAGCACATTTCATTCTGTCATTTACTTTACGCAATGGTGGGCGCAAGGTACGGCGATTGCTGTAACATACCACGGCACTATATGAAAATATAGTGGCGGCACATAGTCAATACGCTGTGATGGCGTATGAAACTAGAATAGCATGGTGGGCGCAAGGTACGGCGATTGCTGTAGCATACCACGGCATCATATGCAAATATGATGGCGGCACAAAGTCAATACGCCATTTCATGAGCGTATGAAATTGTCAATATGTTGCCTTGGTGACATATGAAACATTGCCCGTTCAATGTTGAACGTTCGGGTGCCACCTCTATAGTAGGTGGTAATGAATGGAGACGCTTTCGTGAGTGCTGGCACGAAAAGTTGATTATACATGCTCTGGAATGGAAATTTCTGCAGGTACACTAACCACGATTCCGTATGATGAACGGTTAGAAAAGTTCGGCTAGTTATTATAGGGAGAGACGGATATTGCCTAGCCACCGGCACTAACTTTGTAGGCCAAAAGTTTATTGGCATGTGTGTTGGTGAGAACAAATAGGCCGCTCATGCATTGAAATTCACGGAAATTTTATTGAACCTCAATACGTGACCATCGAACCCGCCGTCAAAATTGAATCACAACCGAAACTCTGCCGAAACCAGTCTGTTTGCACCATTAATTCGAAACTGAAAACGTTTCCAAACGAAAAAGGGTTCAACATGAAAGTTGTCATAAATGTTATGATGTTTGTGCTGTAGAAATTTCAACGAAAATGGTTCAGTAGAACTGGAGTTATGCTTAAAATAGTAACCCCCTGTCTGCTGGAAATTTCTGGGAACAGTGAGATGAAAATTGAATTTTTGCACCTTCTTAACGACAGTTTATGCTTAAATCTCCAACATGAAACTTGTTTGGAATTACTTAAACAATGTCCTGGCCAAATTTGGGAATTATTGAGCTTGTAGATGCCGAGTTTTATAATTTTTACTACACTGTCCAGAATCTGTTTTATTTTCTTTGGCGCTAACCGGTTCTCACCCTTGCCCTTTTCTTTTTGGTTCAGAATGGACGCTCACGCTGACTTGGCCAGCTACCCCAACGACATTTCCTTTTCAGACTGCCGAGGATGGGAAGGTTTCCCTAGCATTCTGTGGTCAGTTTTGCAGGCACTCGATTATCCTACCCCGCCACAATATGAGAGAACCCTCATCCGAGACCGTGGTGTGACCCGATCTCCTGTGCGTTTGGTGGTACATCGCCATCCACCGTGTCCTAGCTCCCCCACTTGGAGTGTGGAAGTTCATGGACACCACATGGAGACTACTTGTGAGCTAGCTGCCTTGAATGGCATCAGTTCTTTTTGTGCTCAAAACCAGGACTTGGTAGAGCACCAATTGCTTGGGTTGTTTCCACCGACCCAGCCGGACGATGCCCATTGGATGAGGCGCTATCTTAGCTCCCCTTTGAGGATGGTGGAGAATCCCGTCGCTGCAGCTGCACTTATGATGAGGTGGATCCGAGCTTACCACCGCTTGCGGGCACTTTTAGGACGGTCGCAGAGCGAGGTCCTCAACCTTGCCATGGACATGTCCGCCCGTGCCCGTGAAATTGGGGTTGAGAGGACCTCATTGTCCATTGAGGTGAGCACCAGAGACGCCATTATTGCTGATTTGGAAAGGCAATTGTCTGACCTCCACATCGCACAGAACAATGTCCAAAACGAACTAGCCCAAACAAGGGAAGAGCTTGAGGAAGTGCACGGTACTTTGGAGCATGCCAATGCCATGTTAGCCGCCCATGATGCTCATCACCTTCTTGAGCAGGAGGGAGAGCATGGGGAAGGAGAGGCCCCCGACTCCGACATGGATACCGAGGATGACATGCCGCCCCTTCCAGCTCCACCATCACCTATGGGCAGCGAGGCTACCGCTAACAACCTAGATGATTTCTAGAAGTGATGGTAGCAAGATTACTCCTCCGCCTAGCCTAAATTTTGGCTTCATGTTGTAATAGGCTAGATGGAGTTGAGCTCCCCTTTAATCTTTTGAGACAATGTAATTTAATGGTGTGGTTGTGTGAGCCAAAACTTGATGAAGGTTGTAATGGCTGTGTGGAAAACATTCTGCAGCTAACTTTGTTTTAATTATTGATGGGTTTTCCATTCATTTATGGGCTGTGATGTGAACTACAAAGTTGTTTGGAATTTGTCAAACGAAACGTTCACCAAATTTCAACCCTATTGGTTAAGCGAAATAAAAATGGCAACCAAAACACTGCAGCTCGGCCTGCCGTAAAACAGCAAACGCAGAGAGCTAAAGATTTAATTTTTCGGCTTAGTTCCAGCCTGAATGTGATTCTGAGCCGAACATGAAAGTTGTAGAGCATGAAATTTTCGAGCTACTGACCGAATTGGAGCATTTGACTTGCTTCCTGTTGGGAGATATGAATTTTTCTTCCGAACTGCTTGTTGATATGTCATTCTTACGCAGTAAACTTCATTATATTGCCACGTTCCATCTTGTCATCATTATGCAAGCTTATGAAATGTGGCTAATACAAGTACCTACTGCAGATGGCAATCACCCGCAGCGGTCATGACGCTAGTGGCTCCAATGCTAACCAGCAAGGGTCAGAGGGGCAGCAACAGCCGCCACCACCTCCGCCACCGCAGCAACCTCCGACGTGGCAGGAATTGTATGCTACACAAACGGAAATCCTATGGAACCTGCAGCATTAGCAACAAATGATGCAGCAGCAGATGCAACAACAGGGAGGTCAACGGGCCCCTCAGCCTCAAGTGGCCCGGTATGAGGATTTCCTGGCTACCCACCCGCCGGTGTTCTCAAGAGCCGAAGAGCCCCTGGAGGCCGATGCGTGGATTCGAGCCATCGAATCCAAGTTCTCTATCTTGGCCACGCCTTGCACTTCCAACCGCAAGGTGGTTTTCGCGGCACAACAGCTCCGCGGCACGGCTCTTCTATGGTGGGAGAATTACTTGGCCCTGCAGTAGGAGGGTCATGTGATTGAGTGGGAAGAGTTCAAGACTGCTTTCAAGGCTCACCATATTCCTGCCGGCTTGGTAGAGCGCAAATTGAATGAATTTCTGGCATTGACCCAGGGTACCCGCACGGTGCTCCAATATGCCCAGGCCTTCAATGGTCTGTGCCCATACGCGGGTCATCACGCCGACTCTGATGAGAAGAAAGTAGAGAGGTTCCGACGTGGCCTCAATACTAAGCTAAAGGCCCAACTTACCACCACCCAAGCTGCCACGTATGGCGAGCTTGTGAACATCGCCATCGCCCAAGAAGACGCCAACATGGTACACAAGGCGGAGAAGAAGAGGAAAGCTCCCGCTGGACCCTCGAGCATGCAGCCGCAGAGATTCCGCCTGGTTCCCCCGGCTGCACCGCAAGGACAGCCAAGGGCACCTCAGGGAGGAAGATGGGTTGCTAGGCTACCACAGCCAAGTGCGCCCCGTTTCCCTCCACCGCCGCAGCAGCAACCGGCGCCAAGGCAGAACGGACAACAGCCAGCTCGCCCTGGAGCTGGCTATCAGTGCTTCAAGTGTGGCAGCAACAGTCACTTCATTAAGGACTACCCACAGAACAAGCAATAGAACCAGCGCCCGGGAAATCAGCAAAGCAAGGGCAAACAGCAGCAGTGTGTGCAGGTCCGACAAGGAAGGCTTAACTACACCACCTTGGCCGACCTACCTGAGGGAGCCCCAGATATGACTGGTACCTTTTCTATCCAAAATCAACCTGCTGTGGTATTGTTTGATTCCGGGGCAACACATAGTTTTATAAGCATAAGATTTCATGCAAATATGGGTTAAAATCTTACCATACCATATCATCATATGTGATAGCAACTGTGGGAGGTAAAATTGCATCCAACCAAGTCACCCGAAGAGTGCCAATCCGGCCGGGAAGTAAAATATTTCCTACTGATTTAATTCTGCTTGGTATGGAAGGGATTGACATTGTTTTGGGGGCCAATTGGATGACTCAACATAAGGTTGTGCTAGATGTTGCAGAACGAGTTGTCGAAATAAACTCACCTACACATGGCCCTAGTGTGCTATATCTGCCACAACAGAATTGCGCAAATGCTTGTGCTTATACAATGGTAGAAACGCAACTAAAGGACATTCCGGTGGTATGTGAGTATGCCGATGTTTTTCCGGATGACTTACCTGGGATGCCGCCGGATAGGGACATTGAATTTGTGATTGAACTCCAACCTGGCACGGCACCTATATCAAAGAGACCATATAGAATGCCACCCAATGAATTGGCTGAATTAAAAATTCAACTCTAAGAACTGCTAGACAAGGGTTTCATTCGTCCTAGTGTGTGACCTTGGGGTTGTCCAGCTATCTTTGTGAAGAAGAAGGACCATTCGTTGAGGTTGTGTATCGATTACCAGCCTCTCAATGCGGTGACTATTAAAAACAAGTACCCACTCCCCCGTATTGATGTCCTGTTTGACCAACTAGCTGGCGCCAGAGTGTTCTCCAAGATTGATCTTCGCTCTGGCTGTCACCAAATAAAAATCCGAGCTTGTGACATTCCAAAGACTGCCTTTTCTAGTCGTTATGGACTTTATGAATTCTTGGTCATGTCATTTGGACTCACCAATGCCCCAGCCTACTTCATGTACCTCATGAATTCGGTTTTCATGTCAGAGCTAGACAAGTTCGTGGTGGTTTTCATTGACGACATTCTTATATATTCCAAGAATAAGGAAGAGCATGCCGAGCACCTTCGCATTGTTCTTCAAAGATTGTGAGACCATCAACTCTACGCCAAGTTCTCAAAATGTAAATTCTGGCTAGAGAGCGTGGAATTCTTAGGTCACACGGTTTCCAAGGATGGTATATCTATGGATCCAACCAAGGTGCAAGAGGTGCTGGATTGGCAACCACCTACCTCTGTCCATGAGATTCGGAGTTTTCTGGGTTTAGCCGGTTATTATCGCCATTTTACTCCGGACTTCTCTCGGATTGCGAAACCCATGACCAAACTCTTAAAGAAGGGAGTCAAATTTGAGTGGAATGACAAATGTGATGAGGCTTTCCACACATTGAGAAAACATTTAACTTCAGCCCCAGTTTTAGCTCAACCCGACTGCACCAAGCCCTATGATGTCTATTGCGATGCTTCAGGCACCGGACTTGGCAATGTCCTCATGCAAGAGAACCGAGTCATTGCTTATGCTTCTCGAGCACTTCGGCCTCATGAGCAAAACTACCCCACGCATGATCTTGAGTTAGCAGCGGTTATTCATGCTCTCAAGATATGGAGACACTATTTGATGGATGTTCCATGCAACGTATACACTGACCACAAGAGCCTCAAATATGTCTTCACTCAGGCACATTTGAATATGAGACAGTGAAGATGGTTGGAGTTAGCAAAGGACTATGACCTTAGTGTGCATTATCACCCCGGCAAGGCTAATGTGGTTGCGGATGCACTAAGCCGCAAGGCTCATTGTCATTGCCTTTCTGTGGAGTCCTACGCTGACACCTTGTGCCATGAAATGGCAAAGCTCAACTTAGAGATTGTTCCACACGGGTACTTCAACCATATCTCTGTTGAACCAACCTTGCATGATCAGATCGTCGAAGCCCAATTAAGTGACGCGAAGATTAAAATCCTTAAAAGGAAATTGGCAAAGGAGAATGTCAAAGAAAAATACAAATGTTTCCGGCTAGATGGGCAGGGAGTGATGTGGTTTGGACATCGCGTAGTGGTGCCCCAAAACATTGAACTCCGGAGGAGGATTATGGATGAGGCCCATCTCTCTAAATTTTCTATCCATCCCGGTAGCACCAAAATGTACCAAGATTTGAATCAAAACTTTTGGTGGACTAGGATGAAGCGAGAAAGTGCCACGTATGTGTCGGAATGTGACACGTGTCAGCTGGTTAAGGCTAGCCACTTGAAGGTAGCAGGCACGCTTCAACCTCTACCTATTCCCTCATGGAAGTGGGAAGATATAAGCATGGACTTCATTGTTGGACTTCCTAGAACCCCTCAGGGGCATGACTCCATTTGGGTAATTGTGGACCGCCTTACCAAGACCGCACATTTTATTCCGGTCAATACCGCTTATACCGCTAAGAGGTACGCTGAGATTTATTTGGAACGGGTCGTTTGTCTACATGGGGTACCCAAGACGATAATTTCAGATCGCGGTACTCAATTCGTGGCACGCTTTTGGGAACAATTGCAACTATCCCTAGGCACAAAACTGATCCGTAGTTCAGCATATCACCCTCAAACCGATGGGCAGACGGAAAGGGTAAATCAAATACTTGGGGATATGCTTCGAGCTTGTGTTATCCATTACGGGAGAAATTGGGAGAAATGCTTATCTCTGGCCGAATTCTCCTATAACAACAGCTACCAAGCAAGTCTTAAAATGGCACCTTTCGAAGCCCTGTATGGTAGAAGATGTCGGACCCCGTTGTGTTGGTCCCAGGCAGGTGAGAGGTATACCTATGGCCCTGACCTTGTAAAGGAAGCGGAAGAAAAGGTTAGGATCATCCGTGAAAATTTGAGAACCGCACAGCCACGGCAAAAGAGTTACTTTGATCAATGGCGGAAGCCACTTCAATTCGAAGCCGGTGATCACGTGTATCTCAAGGTCTCCCCGACCAAGGGTGTGCAAAGGTTTGGATTAAAAGGAAAACTCGCACCTCGCTACATCGGCCCATATGAAATCACACAACAATGTGGACCGGTAGCCTACCGTGTGAAGCTTCCCGACAACCTCTCCGCCGTGCACGATGTATTCCATGTCTCTCAGCTCAAGAAGTGTCTTCGTGTTCCGACCGAAGTTGTTGAACAAGAAGAACTCTCGGTTGAACCGGATCTCTCCTATGAGGAGCATCCCATTAAGATCCTTGATGAGAAAGAGAGACAGACACGAAGGTAAGGAGTTAAAATGTACAAGATTCAGTGGAGTCATCACTCCGAGGATGAAGCCACGTGGAAAACCGAAGACTATCTTAAGAAGAATTTTCCCGACATCCTTTCTTAAGCCAAAGGTACTTTTTTCCCCACCTTGTTCCTAAGTGTAATCGAATCTCGGGACGAGATTCCTTTTAAGGGGGGTAGGCTGTGACATCTCTGAGGTAAAAATATTGAAAGCACCATTAAAACAAGTACAAATGTGGAACAATGGTGTTAGAATTCAAAATTCATCAAAAATTCAAATTGAAATTCAAAAACACAGGTCATTTGACACCCAACTGAAAACTTAAGAATCTTGTAGTAAACTTGAAAATCTCCAAAAATAAAAGTTGTTTGTCATCACAAATAAGGCCTAGTCACTGTTTGGAACTTTTGAAAATTTTGCAGTTTAGCCCCTCAAAAGCTCGAAAAATAGTTTTGAACACCTTTTTGAAATTGGGTTGTTTGAGCTTGAAAAATTTGAAATTTCAAGTTCACCCCAAAAAGAAAGTTGTGTCCCACATTTCAGGTTCCAACTTTTATTTTTACACTTTTCCATGTTTAGTTCAAATTTTTGGAGAAAATTCAAAAGGGTCAAAGGAGCTCCATGGGGCGCCTGGCAGGCCCCTGGCGCACTCTGCGCCTGGCCGGAGTCTGGCCGCCATGTGGCCGGCGTGCGGCGGAGGCCGCGCCGGGCCAGCCGAGCCACGGCGACCGCTGGCTTTTGTCCTCATGCGCTTGTCCAGCCCCTCCCAAGCCATCACGTCGCGCTCGACAGGCCGCCTTGCCGCGGCGATTCCTCCCCGCTACGCGCCAAGGCTCCTCTGCAGCATATCCCACTCCCTCATGCGACCATCTCTTTCGCCCAATCGAGCCGCTCGCTCGCTGCCCGAGCTTGCACCGTACTCATGGCGGTCTGCACGCGCTGAGCCGTGCGTGCGCACGCTCCCTTGGAAGCTCAGTGCCTCTAGCATGCTCCAAAGCATTCCACCGAGCCCCTCACACCCTCTCCTAGCTCGCACACTTCACCATTTCACTTCCCCGCGCTCGCTCCCGTCGTCTTCAACCTCCAGCCGCGCGGACCGAGCTTGCTCTCCGAGTGAAATTCACCCTCGTCCCTCCGCCATTCCCAAATCCCTCACGCACAGAGCTAGACCACTTCCCTAGCTTTCTTTTCCCCCACTTCTCTCGAGCTATCCCCAACTCTCCGGCGAGAAATCTGATTTTCCCCCAAATCCGCGTTTCCGGCCGTCGGAGCACGCGCACGTCGAGCCCCTACTTCGAGCCCTCCCCGAGGTCAACCAAACATTCCACTAGCTTTGTTGAGTCCCACTGGTGCTCAAGGACCCCTCCAACCCCGGCGAGATCCACCACCCTCGCCGGAATCGAGCCCGCGGCGGCCGCACCGCCACCGCACGTTGCCGGCGAACTCCAAGCTTCCCCCGGCCTCCCAACCGCCACCAATCGACTCGTGGTGAGCCACAGGTCCTTTTCCCCCACTTCCCCGACCCTCTCTCGCCGTCGTTTGGCCGACGCAACTCCGGCGACGAGCCGAGGACCTAAGTTCGTCTTCTTCCTTTTTCCAGGGTTCCCAGTGAAAGAGGCAGGGACCTGTTCGTGAAGTTCCAAAAGATTCAAGGGCCGGCGCGTAAAAAGATTCTTAAGGTTTAAACCATTTTTCCTGAAATCTTGTAAAATCCACCAAAAATCGTATAAAAATCAGAAAAATGCGCAAAAATACTCCCTGGACTCGTGAGACTGTAAACTCGAATCTCATGTTAGCATGTATGTACTTTTGGTGAACCGTTTTTGAATTAAAATTCAAACTGTGAATTTAGAAACTTGTGCACCATTTTAAATCCAGAGCTCCGCTAGGGCTGAGCTTTGGATATGTTGTTATGAATTAATTTGTGATTCCTGTCTTATTGCAGTACTGAAATTATTAAAAATAATACATGAAGCTAAAAATCACTATTTTTCTCCAGAGGCCTAATAACTTGTTAGCACATCTGCTAAAAATGCAAAACTTAATTTTTGCCCTGTTTAGACTAGCAAATAAATAGATATGTGTTTTCGGATAGAAAATTGTTGAGGACTGTCCAAATGTTATTTTGAGCCACCACTTGGCCAGACCCCTCCTTACACTCATGACTAGCTCTGGTAGGAAAATTATCTGATTTGGAAGTATTTTCGATTTTATATGAATTTATCTTGTTTCTTTAAGCAGCAGTTTTTACTATTTTTAATAAATTCTGTGTAGCTCAGTTTTAGCTAAATTTTGGAGCGAGCCTAACTCTTATACTCCAGTAGCTGTCATAAAGTTTGTAGATGAAAATGATGAACAGAAACAGAGAAACAAAAATGAGAAGAAACTAGGGTAGAATTGAGTTATAAAAAGGAAATAGACTATTTTGATAAATAATTAAAATGAAACATGGAAGGTCTAAAATTCCAGAACAGCACCCAAACCTCAAAATAATAAATGGGAATTCTTTTATATGTGTACACAATCACCATCATAGATACGTAAAAATTTCCACACCTCCTCTAATTTTGTGAAGGAGAAGGTAGTACATTAGCATGTCTAGGTGAATATGGCCTTCAAGGCCTTGATTTCGGATCAACTAGGCAACCGCTTTAAAGTCATGCACCTCATGTAGAAGGCATTATTGCGGACGGCTTCTATCATCTCATCCCCGCCGACGGAGAAGGCATCCCGGAGAACGGTGCCAACAAAGTAACAGTCGACCCGGAGGCTAACATTCAGTTAGAGCAAGAAGGCAAGCCCCGGAGCATAACCTATCTTTTAAAAGTTTATGCATCTATGAATTCCCTATGCTTGTGAATTTACGTTTCATGGAGTTGATTGAATATCTTAGTTGCATATTTCTAGTACCTATGACTTGCAACACTAGTATAAAAGGATCGATAGGGCATTGCTTTAAGTCCGTTACAAGTCGAGTGATTTCCTGTCACTCGCGAGACATAGGAGTTGCATGTCTTTACTTATGTTGGAATCATAAGGATGGACGGGCGTGATGGTAGATGTAGATTTCCCGTCCGTGTATGATAATTGATTTAAGGTCGAAACGTGTGGTTGTGTGTGTCAAGTTTTTGAACGTACCACATGCATGCCGATATATGGGAAGCGGTAAGCCCGGTACCAGATTGAAGCAGCTAGGGCCGATAGCCATCTCTCCTTAGAAACTTTTGTTTCCCCTGCCGTACACTTGTGGATATATGCGTGATGCTGTGAGTGAAGTAGTAAACCTTTATCCTAAGGAAGTGGACCCGGTTCCGAATTGTGGATCGATGGGAAAGGTTGGGAAGTGCTTGTACCTTTTATAGCAAGCATTGTCCGTGTGTGTTGGGTTTCCCCTGGCCAGGTAGCAAAATTCGGTTCGAACTGTCCGCTTCTCGCGGTTAATGAGACTGCTTGACCGCTTGGCTGCATTGAGTAACAAGTGGAACTATGAGAATGATGAACTTGTTGTATGAATTAAATTGTATTGCACCACTTGTATGCTTAGAGAGGATGCTAATCTAGAATGGCTAATTCTACTAGAATATGATGCTAAAATCATGAAAGTAAGGATCCAATCTTAGTCGCTTTTTGGCAAACAAACCCACCAGCCAAAAGCCTCTCATGTCTAGAAGTCGGTGATGTAGTTTTCACCCGACGGGTAAGCCTTGCTGAGTATTAGTATACTCAGCCTTGCTTGTGGCTTTTATTACAGGTACTGTGATGGATGTGGCAGTCGATGCCCTTACTTGGCCTACCCAGGTTCCCCCTGGATGGCACGTCGAGTGGGTTCCGTCCTCTGCCGAGGAACGGGAGGAGTAGCACCGTGGCAGGCTTCATCATGGTGTTACTATGTATCGTCGCTAGTTTACTTTTCCGCTGCAATGAACTGATACTCTGATTTAAATTTCAAACTTGGTTTGTAATAACTTTATGATACTATGTATGTATGATGAATTTGTGGAATGATGTAATCTCTGGAACTCACCTTCGTGTGGGCGCACGTGTTGTTTCGATCGGGAAAGTACGTGGTTAAATCGGGTTTAATCCGACGGCGCTCCAGCTTATTCCGGATTAAGTGCCTGACGGCTTGATTAGCGGTCCAGGGGTACTTAACTTGGAATAATTTCGGAGTGGTCCGCCATAGCTGGTACTAGAGCCGAAACAGGCTCACCAGGGAGAGCAACAAACCTTAAATAAATATTTTGGAATAAAACTTGTCAACTCTTACTTCCGCCGCGCTTTACGATGGAAGGCTATTCTTATGACCGCTAAGGATGTTACATAGAGCGTGAAGCCTATGTGGGTTAAGGGATCACGATATGATAGGTGGCTAATAATATATTATACTGACCTCCAGCACATTTCATTCTGTCATTTACTTTACGCAATGGTAGGCGCAAGGTTGATTAAACATGCTCTGGAATGGAAATTCCTGCAGGTACACTAACCACGATTCCGTATGATGAACGGTTAGAAAAGTTCGGCTAGTTAATATAGGGAGAGACGGATATTGCCTAGCCACCGGCACTAACTTTGTAGGCCAAAAGTTTATTGGCATGTGTGTTGGTGAGAACGAATAGTCCGCTCATGCATTGAAATTCACGGAAATTATATTGAACCTCAATACGTGACCATCGAACCCGCCGTCAAAATTGAATCACAACCGAAACTCTGCCGAAACCAGTCTGTTTGCACCATTAATTCGAAACTGGAAACGTTGCCAAACGAAAAAGTGTTAAACATGAAAGTTGTCATAAATGTTATGAAGTTTGTGCTGTAGAAATTTCAACGAAAATGGTTCAGTAGAACTGGAGTTATGCTTAAAATAGTAACCCCCTGTCTGCTGGAAATTTCTGGGAACAGTGAGATGAAAATTTAATTTTTGCACCTTCTTAACGACAGTTTCTGCTTAAACCTCCAACATGAAACTTGTTTGGAATTACATAAACAATGTCCTGGCCAAATTTGGGAATTCTTGAGCTTGTAGATGCCGAGTTTTATAATTTTTACTACACTGTCCAGAATCTGTTTTATTTTCTTTGGCGCTAACCGGTTCTCACCCTTGCCCTTTTCTTTTTGGTTCAGAATGGACGCTCACACTGACTTGGCCAGCTACCCCAACGACATTTTCTTTTCAGACTGCCTAGGATGGGAAGGTTTCCCTAGCATTCTATGGTCAGTTTTGCAGGCACTGGATTATCCTACCCCGCCACAATATGAGAGAACCCTCATCCGATTCCGTGGTGTGACCCGATCTCGTGTGCGTTTGGTGGTACATCGCCATCCACCGTGTCCTAGCTCCCCCACTTGGAGTGTGCAAGTTCATGGACACCACATGGAGACTACTTGTGAGCTAGCTGCCTTGAATGGCATCAGTTCTTTTTGTGCTCAAAACCAGGACTTGGTAGAGCACCAGTTGCTTGGGTTGTTTCCACCGACCCAGTCGGACGATGCCCATTGGATGAGGCGCTATCTTAGCTCCCCTTTGAGGATGGCGGAGAATCCCGTCGCTGCAGCTGCACTTATGATGAGGTGGATCCGAGCTTACCACCGCTTGCAGGCACTTTTAGGACGGTCGCAGAGCGAGGTGCTCAACCTTGCCATGGACATGTCCGCCCATGCCCGTGACATTGGGGTTGAGAGGACCTCATTGTCCATTGAGGTGAGCACCAGAGATGCCATTATTGCTGATTTGGAAAGGCAATTGTCTGACCTCCACATCGCGCACAACAATGTCCAAAACGAACTAGCCCAAACAAGGGAAGAGCTTGAGGAAGTGCACGGTACATAGGAGTTGCATGTCTTTACTTATGTTGGAATCATAAGGATGGACGGGCGGGATGGTAGATGTAGATCTCCCGTCCGTGTATGATAATTGATTTAAGGTCGAAACGTGTGGTTGTGTGTGTCAAGTTTTTGAACATACCACATGCATGCCGATATATGGGAATCGGTAAGCCCGGTACCAAATTGAAGCAGCTAGGGCTGATAGCCATCTCTCCATGGAAACTTTTGTTTCCCCTGCCATACACTTGTGGATATATGCGTGATGCTGTGAGTGAAGCAGTAAACCTTTATCCTAAGGAAGTGGACCCGGTTCCGAATTGTGGATCGATGGGAAAGGTTGGGAAGTGCTTGTACCTTTTATAGCAAGCATTGTCCGTGTGTGTTGGGTTTCCCCTGGCCAGGTAGCAAAATTCGGTTCGAACTGTCCGCTTCTCGCGGTTAATGAGACTGCTTGACCGCTTGGCTGCATTGAGTAACAAGTGGAACTATGAGAATGATGAACTTGTTGTATGAATTAAATTGTATTGCACCACTTGTATGCTTAGAGAGGATGCTAATCTAGAATGGCTAATTCTACTAGAATATGATGCTAAAATCATGAAAGTAAGGATCCAATCTTAGTCGCTTTTTGGCAAATAAACCCACCAGCCAAAAGCCTCTCATGTCTAGAAGTCGGTGATGTTGTTTTCACCCGACGGGTAAGCCTTGCTGAGTATTAGTATACTCAGCCTTGCTTGTGGCTTTTATTACAGGTACTGTGATGGATGTGGCAGTCGATGCCCTTACTTGGCCTACCCAGGTTCCCCCTGGATGGCACGTCGAGTGGGTTCCGTCCTCTGCCGAGGAACGGGAGGAGTAGCACCGTGGCAGGCTTCATCATGGTGTTACTATGTATCGTCGCTAGTTTACTTTTCCGCTGCAATGAACTGATACTCTGATTTAAATTTCAAACTTGGTTTGTAATAACTTTATGATACTATCTATGTATGATGAATTTGTGGAATGATGTAATCTCTGGAACTCACCTTCGTGTGGGCGCACGTGTTGTTTCGATCGGGAAAGTACGTGGTTAAATCGGGTTTAATCCGACGGCGCTCCAGCTTATTCCGGATTAAGTGCCTGACGTCTTGATTAGCGGTCCAGGGGAACTTAACTTGGAATAATTTCGGAGTGGTCCGCCATATCGGCCAAGATTTTTCTCCGTTCTATTCTTTTCAAATCTTGGAGCATGTGGCCTTGAACGGGGTGACGTGGCAAAGTCGCGACGGTGGGAATCTGCGTGAAGTTCGGCCGGCCGGCCGTGCCTGGCCGATCGGCTGGACACGGGCGCGTCTGGTGACAAGTTTTGCTCTGTGTATCATGTACGTCCTGTATGCCGCGTTTCTCTGCACACTTCATAAACATGGGAACAGGGGGTGTGGTTGGCACACAAGTGTGTACCAACCACTCATGGGACAAGCAATTAAACAAATCAAATTTTATTCAACTTCTTAGGAAGGTGCTGCATACGTGAATGAAACACGTTTGAAAAGAGAAATTGGAAAGGGAAATAACTAAAGCACCTAAAACCTAAGAATCAAGCCTAGCCCCTAATCCCTAGGATCTGGAATCTGGATGGCTTCTGCGTGCCCTGTCGCCTTCGCGAGGAGCTTGAGCTTGGCACTAAGTGCCCTACACTGTGTCCATCTTGTCATCCGTCTCTATCCTGGCAATCTTGGACTCGGCGACGCGCTCGTTCATGTTATTCACTTCAAGCTTCAGCGCAGCCACCTACTTCCGGAGTGCCCAGACCTCCTTCTCCTCGTCATCGTCGTCGTCCGACCACTCCATGATCCCTGGAGGTCCACGGATCGGTGGTGGCGAGCGGTGGTGCCTCAACCTCTCCGGCGTGGAATCCACCAACTCTGGTGGAACAGTGTTGACTGGCGGTATGAGGACCTTCCCGATGCTAGGTCCAGTCACGCGGTAGCACGGTGGACTGCCGGGTGTGTATTCCGGTGACTTGGCACGAGGGATGGAAGAGATCGCCTGCTTCCCGGTGGGGGAGAAGACAATCTTCTTCGTGATGGCCTTTCGAGGAGAAAGGATCCCCTTGGTTGGCCTTCTGGTCCGCTGCATCTCAGGGCTAATGATGCCCTTCCCAGCGGGGGACTTCGCACGAGCTCCAGGAAAACGGCCTCAGGGTGAGGCCGATCGGCCTGCTTCCAGCTGGCCGGCCAGGGGTTGGCACCCCCTGGCCTCTTGTCGCGCGGCGACGGCCTCCACGAATGCCACCTTCTCGATGATCTGTAGACTGCTCGACGAAGACGGCTCCATGATAGGAGAGGTGGGTGAGTACGGCGATCCCTCGACGTTGGATGTTGATTTTGGGCTGGAGGTGTCCTTGAAGTTACCCATGGTGGTAGGATCTCAAAGGTTCTGGATTTTGGGAGAGAGGAGGCAGCGAGAGGTTCTAAGGAAGACGATGTGGTTGCCTTTCGATTTTATAACGATATTTTCACCAGAGGCTCCTCGGAATCTCAGAAGGGATAAGATATCAGAAGGTTTGAAACTTGAATTGGAGTGTGGGGGGATGGCGCCTGGCCGATCGGCCAGGGCCTGGCCGTTCGGCCAAGGGTAGCCGCGGCTCGGGCTCCTCCTTCTGGAAGGTTCTCTCCTCTCTTCCCTCAGATGGAATTTTGTGTCGGTTGCCTAGAAATAGAGAAGAAAATAGAGAATGGAATCCTATACTAGGGTAAGGCCCGTTTTAAGTCCGGCGAAGACTATGGATATATTTTATATCTCGGATAGCTCGAAGACATCCATCTCTTCAAGGTCCGGCTTTTCGGGCTCAAGGAATACTTTGAGTCTTTGGCCATTAGCCTTGAATGCATTCCCATAATCGTCCTGGAGAGTTATAGCTCCATGATCGGCAGCATTTATAACCGTGAAAGGCCCTTCCCACTTACTCCTAAGCTTATCATGACCAAAAAGACGAACGCGAGAGTTAAAGAGTAGTACCTTATCTCCTGCGTTGAACTCCTTGATCTTGATACGCCTGTCGTGCCATCGCTTTGTACGTTCTTTGTATAATTTTGAGTTGTGGTAGGCTTTCTCTCTCCATTCACCCAATTCAGCTAGATGTATTTGTCGCTTAACTCCAGCTGATTGGAGGTCCATGTTCCACTTCTTGATTGCCCAGTGAGACTTGAATTCCATTTCTTCTAGTAGGTGGCAGGTTTTGCCATAGACCAGTTGATATGGAGTCATACCTATAGGGGTCTTGTATGCTGTTCGATAGGCCCAGAATGCTTCAGGAAGCTTGCTTTTCCATCCCCTCCCCATGGCATCGACTGTCTTTTGTAAGATGTTCATGATCTGCTTATTAGACGTCTCTGCTTGCCCACTTGTTTGAGGATGGTACGGCGTGGCAACCTGATGATTTACTCCTAACTCGCCGAGACATTTCCTGAATGTTTTGTTGATGAAATGTGAGCCTCCATCGCTGATCACGACTCTCGGAACTCCAAAGCGAGGAAATATGATTTCCTGGAACATTTTCTTTGAACTCCTTGCGTCGGCCGCAACACAGGGTAATGCTTCTGTAACACCCCTGGTGTTTAAAGCGTATAAGTAAGAGTGATTAAACAAACTAAGGAACTATAAACCCTGAAACTAAATCACTAGTAGGAATGAGAATTATACATGAGGATTGTTAAGTTTGTACTCGTGTTTTGGTTCTTGAAATTTGAACCCAACAAAAAACTTTTCTAGTACAAATCTAAACATCTTCTCTTACAAGTTGCACGACAAAACTCTAAATACATACTCTCGAGACGACGCATAAAAATTTCCTAAAAAGAAATCAGGATTGAACGGCAAATTAAGTAATGCTTCTATGCCCCTAAAGGTCTTAAAGGACTAATGGCTCATGTGAAGTCAACACATGAAATAATTCCAACTAACGATATTAATGACCTTCAGAAGGCAAGGTTCTAATTTAAAATTTTAAATAAGAGTTGTGCACATCACAAACGTCTGATCAATATGAAAGGTTTGGGAAAGTATGTTCTAATTATAAAACCAAACCACTTTCTCAAATGAAAGTTGTGTATCTAAAAATGTCATTTGCAACCTTGGTGAGTTATGTATAACTCAGATGCTTAATCTACCAAACATAGGAAATCAAGTTTGAAAGACCAACTTAAACATGGGATGAAAAACACACGGTCACACACCCTTTTAAAGGAGCTCACCTTGGGCTATAAATAGAATAATATTTAGAGTGCTCCTGATGTTCTTTAGTAAAATAATTGTTAATGATTTAATGTTAGGGTTAAACACTTGGACTAATAAAGCTTGTAGATCTAATCATGGCCTACATGTGGCAATCTTGAGGTTTTAATAATAAAATGAGATTTTGTTCACAATATGAGCTTTCATAAAATACAAAGGATGTAAATTAATTAATATTTAATATATGTCAAGTTGTTAATGACATAATTAAAGTTGAGCATATAAAATAAATAAGCTTTTAACCTCCATGTATGTGTCCATGTTTTAACTTTAAGTTAAAATAAGATTTTTACTCTCAAAATAAAAGGAGGTAGGAATTTAAATTGAAAACTCTCTTTGAGCAGTATACCTCTGACGTTTAGTGACACTATTGAAGGGTCTAAGAAAGGAGGGAGAGGTTAAATAAAATAACTAATAAAAAGGAAGATAAGGCAAAACAATGGGGTTAGAATTCAGAAATTGACCAAAAATTCAGACTGAAATTCAAAAACAAAGGTCTGGTGACACCCAACTGAAATCTCAAGACTTTGGTGCTGAACTTAAAAATCTCGGACAAAAAGAGTAGTTGTCATCACCTACAGCCCTTCGCGACAACCTCGCCACGGCGTTCGTTCCGCTCGATGACCCTCGAGCGGGGATGTCCGTCACGATCGAGCTTAGCCTATTGTCCGTGACGATCGAGCTATGTCCGTCACGATCGAGCTTAGCCAGTATGTCCGTGACGATCGAGCTTACCCAGTATGTCCGTCACGATCGAGCCTATCTGTGGCGGTTCCACTCCGAAATTATTCCAAGTTAAGTACCTTGGGACCACTAATCACGTAGTCAGGCACTTAATCCGGAATAAGCTGGAGCGCCGTCGGATTAAACCCGATTAAACCACGTACTTTTCTCGATCGAAACAACAGCACGCCCACACGAAGGTGAGTTCCAGAGATAACAACATTCCACAAATTAACTTACACAAATAGGTATCACAAGTTATTACAAACCAAGTTTGAAATGAAATCAGAGTATCAAAGTCTTGCAGCGGAAATAAAATAGTTCATTGCAGCGGAAGTAAATAAACTAACGACGATACAATAACACCATGCTGAAGCCTGCCACGGTGCTACTCCTCCTGATCCTCGGCAGAGGACGGAACCCATTCGATGTGCCAGCCAGGTGGAACCTGGGTAGGCCAAGACAAAGCATCGACATCCAAAGGTGTACCTGTAAATTAATGCCACAAGCAAGGCTGAGTATACTAATACTCAGCAAGACTTACCCGTCGGGTGAAAACTACATCACCGACATCTAGACAATGAAAGGCTTTTGGCTAGTGGGTTTGTTTGCCAAAAAGCAACTAAATAAGTCCTTGCTTTCAAGTTTTAGCATCATATTCTAGTAAATTTAACCATTCTAGATTAGCATCCTCTCTAAGCATACAAGTGGTGCAATACAATTTAATTCATACAACAAGTTTATAAATCTCATAATTCCACTTGTTACTCAATGTAGCAGGGCGGTCAAGCAGTCTCATTAACCGCGAGAAGCGGACAGTTCGAACCGAATTTGTGCTACCTGGCCAGGGGAAACCCAACACACACGGATACTCTGCCTGCTATAAAAGGTACAAGCATTTCCCAACCTTTCCCATCGATCCACAATTCGGAACCGGGTCCATTTCCTTAGGATAAAGGTTTACTGCTTCACTCACAGCATCACGCATATATCCACAAGTGTACGGCAGGGGAAAACAAAGTTTCCAAGGAGAGATGGCTATCGGCCCTAGCTGCTTCAATCTGGTACCGGGCTTACCGATCCCCATACATCGGCATGCATGTGGTACGTTCAAAAACTTGACACACTCAACCACACGTTTCGACCTTAAATCAATTATCATACACGGACGGGAGATCTACATCTATCATCCCGCCCGTCAATCCTTATGATTCCAACATAAGTAAAGACAAGCAATTCCTATGTCTCGCGAGTGACAGGAAATCACTCGACTTGTAACGGACCTATAGCAAAAGCACTATCGATCCCTTTCATACTAGTATTGCAAGTCATAGGTACTAGGAAAATTTGCAGCTACGGTATTCAATCAACTCCTTGAAACGTAAATGCACAAACATAGAGAATTCAAAGTGCATAATTTGGTAAAGTTAGGTTATGCTCCGGGGCTTGCCTTCTTGCTCGGACTGGGGGTTAGCCTCCGGGTTGGTCACTTCTACACCGGCACCGTGCTCCGGGACTCCTTCCTCGTCTGCGGGGATGAGGGTGTAGTCGCCGTCTGGGATAGCGCCTTCTACATGATATGCACAGTTTAAGGCGGCTGCCTTTAGATCCTAAGACTAAGGCCTTGAAGGCCATATTCACCTAGACATGCTTAGGCATTTCTATTTTCTTCACAAAAGCAGTGTAGGTGTGGAAAAAGTTTTATTTGAATTCGATGGTGATTGTGTACATATATAAAAGAATTATATTTATTTCTTCACAAAGTTGGGTGCTGTTCTGGAATTTCAGATTCTATCCATTCTATATTAACCAATTAACCAAAAAGGTTTATTCTTTTATATAAATCAATTTCCATCTAGATTCCTTCTCATTTTTGTTCCTCCATTTCTGTTCATCAATTTTAGCTATAAACTTTATGACAGCTACTGGAGTATAAGAGCTAAGCTCACTCCAAAATTTAGCTAATTTTGAGCTACACATAATTTATAAAAATTATATCAAGTTGCTGCCAGCAGAATTGAAATTAATTCATATAAAATTGAAAATTCATCCATTTCAGGAGATCTTCCTACCAAGGCTAAGCATAAGCATGAGGAGGGCTTTGGCCAAGTGATGGCTCAAAATAACCCTTGGGTAGTCCTCAATAATTTTCCATCCAAAAACACATATTTAATTATTTACCATCCTAAACAGAGCAAAAATTAAGTTTCTCATTTTTCACAGGTGTGCTAACAAGTTTTTAGTCCTCTGGAGCAAAATGGTGATTTTTCACTGCCCAGATTATTTTTAACGATATCTGCACTGCAAAAAGACAGAAAACCTATTTTAATTCATAACAGGAGCTGTAGTTCATATTTTTAAGTCCCCTTTGGACACAAGCTGTCCCAAGTCACTACAAACAACATATCCAAAGCTCAACCCTAGCGGAGCTCTGGATTTGAAATGGTGCACTACTTTTAGGTTTTCATAGTTTGAATTTTAATTCACATACAGTTCGTCAAAAGTACAAACATGTCTAACAGAGATTGCATTTTAGACTCTCAGGAATCCAGAGAGTATTTTTGTGCATTTTTCTGATTTTTGTACGATTTTTAATGGATTTTACAAGTTTCGGGAAAATCAAACCTAGACTTAAGAATCTTTTTACGCAGAGAACCCTAGATCTTTCAAAACTTCGCGAACCAGTCCTGCACTTTTGCACAGAGGCCCCTAAACAAAGGTAGACGACAAAGAAAGGTCCCTGGGACCTCGCCGGAGTTGCGCCGGGCAAACTACGGCGAACTAGGCACGGGGAAGTGGGGGGAAATGATCCTGGGCTCACCACGAGTCGTTTGAGGACGGTTTGGAGGCTGGGGGAGGTCGGAGTTGTGCCGGCGACGAGGAGGTGGCGGCGCGGCCGCCGCGGCTTCTACGCCGGCGAGCTCGGGGTCGTTCGCGGAGGGGGAAGAGGTCCTTGAGCACCAGCAGAGCTTGGGGAAGCTAATGGCGTGCTCGAGGAAGCTCGGGGACGGCTCGGAGTAGGGGCTCGACGTGGGGGTACTTCGACGGCCGGAATTTGCGATTTGGGGGAAATCGACAATTCGCGCCGGAGAAGGGTCAATGTCTTGGGGGAAGTTGGGGGTTTTGGAGCTGGTGGAGTTGACTAGCTCCGTGCGGGATGGATTTGGGAATGGTGGAGCGTGGACGAGGAATTTCGCGAAGAGCTTGGGTTCGGCTTGCGCGTCGCGAGGAAGAAGAAGACCGAGCGAGCGCGGGGAAGTGGAAATGGACAACTGAGCGAGTGAGAGGAGGGGTGTGAGTGCGCGGTGGAGTGCTTGGGCACGCAAGGGAGGCACTGTGCGGCCTCGGGAGCGTGCGAGCGCGTGGGTGGCTGTCGCGGTCGCCATTGATGGCGCGGCGAGCTCGAACAGAGCGCACACGCGCGGTTGGGCGTCAAAGATCATCGCGTGATGAAGTGGAGATCCTCAGCAGAGGCTTTGGCGCGACGCGAATGGACTCTACCGCCTGCAGTGCGCTCGGCGCGGCGCGAGCGCGCGTGCGGCCATGGCGGCGCGCGACCGTATGATGGCGCTCCGCGGCGCGAGGCGAGGCGAGGCAACAGCGGCGAAGTGATGGCTCGGGAGTGGCCGGACAAGAGCTAGGCGACAAGCGCCAGCGTCCGCCGCGGCTTGGCCAGCTCAGCGCCGCCTGCGCCGCTCGCCGGCCACGTGGCGGCCGAGCTCCGGCCAGCGCAGCGCGCGCCAGGGGCACTGTAGCATGCCCGTGGAGCTCCGATTTCCAAATTCGAATTTTCTCCAAAAATTCGAACTGAACTTCGAAACGGGTAAAATTAAAAGTTGGGGTCTGAGGTGTGGGACACAACTTTCGAGCTTGGACCAGCCACTTCGACCAGGCGCTACGGCGCTTCGAGCTTGAACCGCAAGCTCGAGCTTGCCGAGCCTCGAATGGTCGGAAATGCCACTCGAGGGTGAGTGCCCCCCTCGAGCTTGGCTGCGGAGCCTCGAGGGTGACGGAACGTCGCTCGAGGGTAACTCCTCGAGCTTGGCTGCGGAGCCTCGAGCGTGCCGGAACGTCGCTCGAGGGTAAGTGCCCCCTCGAGCTTGGCTGTGGAGCCTCGAGCGCGACGGACGGCGGGGCCTCGAGGGTCCTGTCGTGCGGCCTCGAATCGTGACGGAAACTACTGGCTAGGCTCGATCGTAACGGACATAGCTCGATCGTCACGGACATAGCTCGATGGTCACGGACATAGCTCGATCGTCACGGACAATACTGACTAGGCTCGATCGTCACGGACATAGCTCGATCGGGACGGATTTTTACGGCTAAGCTCGATCGTGACGGACATCCGGGCTAAGCTCGATCGTGACGGACATCCCCGCTCGAGGGTCATCGAGCGGAACGAACGCCGTGGCGAGGTTGTCGCGAAGGGCTGTTGGTGATGACAACTACTCTTTTGGTCCGAGATTTTTAGATTTCAGTTGGGTGCCAAACAACCCTTGTTTCTGAATTATAATTGAATTTTTGACGAATTTTTGAATTTCAACCCAATTCCCTGTTGCATTGATTTTAATTGCACTTTTTAATTCTTTTTGACATCAGAGATGTCACAGCCTACCCCCCTTAAAAGGAATCTCGTCCCGAGATTCGATTACACTTAGGAACAAGGTGGGAAAAGGTACCTTGGTCTAAGAAAGGATGTCGGGGTAGTTCTTCTTTAGATAGTCTTCGGTTTCCCATGTGGCTTCATCTTCGGAGTGATGACTCCACTGAATTTTGTACATTTTAACTCCCTTCCTTCGTGTTTGTCTCTCTTTCTCGTCGAGGATCTTAATGGGATGCTCATCATAAGAGAGATCCGGTTCAACCGAGAGTTCCTCTTCAATAACCTCGGTTGGAACACGAAGACACCTCTTGAGTTGAGAAACATGGAATACATTGTGTACCGCTGAAAGTTTCTCGGGAAGCTTCACTTGATAGGCTACCGGCCCACATTGCTGAGTGATTTCATACGGGCCGATAAAGCGAGGTGCAAGCTTGCCTTTTAGTCCGAATCTATGCACACCCTTGGTCGGGGAGACCTTAAGATACACGTGATCACCAACTTCAAACTGAAGTGGCTTCCGCCGCTGGTCAAAGTAGCTCTTTTGCCGTGACTGAGCGGTCTTCAAGTTCTCCCGAATGATCCTAACCTTTTCTTCTGCTTCCTTCACAAGGTCAGGGCCATAAGTATATCTCTCGCCTGCCTGGGACCAACACAACGGGGTCCGACATCTTCTACCATACAAGGCTTCGAAAGGTGCCATTTTAAGACTCGCTTGGTAGCTGTTGTTATAGGAGAATTCGGCCAGGGATAAACACTTCTCCCAATTCTTCCCATAATGAATAACACAAGCTCGAAGCATATCCTCAAGTATTTGATTTACCCTTTCCGTCTGCCCATCGGTTTGTGGGTGATATGCTGAACTACGGATCAGTTTGGTGCCTAGGGACATTTGCAATTGTTCCCAAAAGCGTGCTACGAACAGAGTACCACAATCTGAAATTATCGTCTTGGGTACTCCATGTAGACAAACGATCCGCTCCAAATAAATCTCCGCGTACTTCTTAGCAGTGTAAATGGTATTGACTGGAATAAAGTGTGCGGTCTTGGTAAGGCGATCCACAATTACCCAAATGGAGTCGTGCCCCTGCGGGGTTCTGGGAAGTCCAACAATGAAGTCCATGCTTATATCTTCCCACTTCCATGAGGGAATAGGTAGAGGTTGAAGCGTGCCTGCTACCTTCAAGTGGCTTGCCTTAACCCGCTGGCACGTGTCACATTCCGACACATATGTGGCAATTTCTCGCTTCATTCGAGTCCACCAAAAGTTTTGTTTCAAATCTTGGTACATTTTGGTGCTGCCGGGATGGATAGAAAATTTAGAGAGATGTGCCTCATCCATAATCTTCCTCCGGAGTTCCGTGTTTTTAGGCACCACGAGGCGATGCCCGAACCACATTACTCCCTGCCCATCTAGCCGGAAACACTTGTACTTCTCTTTCACCTTCTCCTTGGACAATTTCCTTTTAAGGATTTTAATGCACGCGTCATTTAATTGGGCTACCACAATCTGATCGTGCAAGGTTGGTTCCACTGCAACATGGTTGAAGTACCCGTGTGGAACAATCTCTAAATTGAGCTTTGCCATTTCATGACACAGGGTTTCAGCGTAGGACTCCACGGAAAGACAATGACAACGAGCCTTGCGGCTTAATGCATCCGCAACTACATTAGCCTTCCCGGGGTGATAATGCACACTGAGGTCATAGTCCTTTGCTAACTCCAACCATCTTCGTTGTCTCATATTCAAATGTGCCTGAGTGAAAACATATTTGAGGCTCTTGTGGTCTGTGTATATGTTGCAGGGAACACCCATCAAATAGTGTCTCCACATCTTGAGAGCATGAATGACCGCTGCTAACTCAAGATCATGCGTGGGGTAGTTTTGCTCATGAGGTCGAAGTGCTCGAGAAGCATAAGCAATCACTCGGTTTTCTTGCATGAGAACACAGCCAAGACCGGTGCCTGATGCATCGCAATAGACATCATAGGGCTTGGTGCAATCGGGCTGAGCCAAAACTGGGGCTGAAGTCAAATGTCTTCGCAAGGTGTGGAAAGCTTCCTCACATTTGTCATTCCACTCAAATTTAACTCCCTTCTTCAAGAGTTCGGTCATGGGCTTTGCTATCCGAGAGAAATCCGGAATGAAACGACGGTAATAACCGGCTAAACCCAGAAAACTCCGAATCTCGTGGACAGAAGTAGGTGGTTGCCAATCCAACACCTCTTGCACTTTGGTTGCATCCACGGATATACCATCCTTGGAAACCGTGTGGCCTAAGAACTTCACGCTCTCCAGCCAAAATTCACACTTGGAGAACTTGGCGTAGAGCTGGTGATCTCTCAATCTCTGAAGAACAATGCGAAGGTGCTCGGCATGCTCTTCCTCATTCTTAGAATATATAAGAATGTCATCAATGAAAACCACCACAAACTTGTCTAGTTCAGACATGAAGACCGAATTCATGAGGTACATGAAGTAGGCCGGGGCATTGGTGAGTCCAAAAGACATAACCAAGAATTCATAAAGTCCATAACGTGTGGAAAAGGCAGTCTTTGGAATGTCACAAGGCCTGATTTTGATTTGGTGATAGCCAGAGCGAAGGTCAATCTTGGAGAACACTCTGGCGCCAGCTAGTTGGTCAAACAAGATGTCAATACGGGGAAGTGGGTACTTGTTCTTAATAGTTACCGCATTGAGAGGCCGGTAATCAATACACAACCTCAAGGAATGGTCCTTCTTCTTCACAAAGATAGCGGGACATCCCCAGGGTGATACACTTGGACGAATGAAACCTTTATCTAGCAATTCTTGGAGTTGAATTTTTAATTCAGCCAATTCATTGGGCGGCATTCTATAGGGTCTCTTTGATATAGGTGCTGTGCCAGGTTGAAGTTCAATCACAAATTCAATGTCTCTATCCGGCGGCATCCCAGGTAAGTCATCCGGAAATACATCGGCATACTCACATACCACCGGAATGTCCTTTAGTTGGGTTTCTACCATTGCATAAGCACACGCATCGACGCGAGTCCGTTGTGGCAGATATAGCACACTCGGGCCCTGCGTAGGCGAGTTTATCTCAACAACTCGTTCCGCAACATCTAGGACAACCTTATGTTGAGTCATCCAATTGGCTCCTAACACAATGTCAATTCCTTCCATTCCAAGCAGAATCAAATCAGTAGGAAATGTTTTACTTCCCAGCCTGATTGGAACCTTGTGGGTGACTTGGTTGGATGCAATTTTACCTCCCGCAGTTGATATCACGTATGATGATTTGGTATGGTAAGATTTTAATCCGCATTTCACATGAAACCTTGTGCTTATAAAACTATGTGTTGCCCCGGAATCAAACAATATCACAGCAGGTTGAGTGCAGATAGGGAAAGTACCAGTCATGTCTGGGGCACCCTCGGGTAAGTCGGCCAAGGTGGTGTAGTTGAGCCGTCCTTGGCGAACTTGCACACGCTGCTGCTGCTTGCCCTTGCCTTGCTGATTTCCCGGGCGCTGGTTTTGCTGCTTGTTCTGCGGACAATCCTTGATAAAATGATCTTTACTTCCACACTTGAAGCACTAATAGCCGGCTCCTGGGCGAGCTGGCTGCTGTGCATTTTGCCTTGGTGCTTGCTGCTGCTGCGGCGGTGGAGGGAAACGAGGCGCGTTAGGCTGTGGCGGCCTAGCAACCCATCCACCTCCCTGAGGTGCCCTGGACTGTCCCTGCGGTGCAGCCGGGGGAACCAAGCGGAACCTTTGTGGCTGCGCGCTCGACGGTCCAGCGGGAGTCTTCCTCTTCTTTTCCGCCTTGTGCACCATGTTGGCGTCTTCTTGAGCGATGGCAAGGTTCACGAGATCGCCGTACGAGGCAGCACGGGTGGTGGCCAACTGCGCCTTTAACTTGGTGTTAAGGCCACGTCGGAACCTCTCAAGCTTCTTCTCGTCGGAGTCGGCGTGATGACCCGCATAAGGGCACAGACCATTGAAGGCCTGGGAGTACTGGAGCACTGTGCGGGTACCCTGGGTCAGCGCCAAAAACTCATTCAGCTTTCGCTCTACTAGACCCGCCGGAATGTGATGAGCCTTGAATGCAGCCTTGAACTCATCCCACTCAACTACATGACCCTCCTGCTGCAGGGCCAGGTAGTTCTCCCACCATAGGAGAGCTGGGCCGCGGAGCTGCTGCGCCGCGAACAAGACCTTGCGGTTGGATGTGCAAGGCGTCACCAGGATGGAGAACTTGGACTCGATGGCTCGAATCAGGTGTCGGCCTCCAAAGGCTCATCAGCTCGTGAGAAAATCGGCGGGTGCGCTGCCAGAAAATCCTCATATCTGGCCACCTGAGGCTGAGGGGCCCGTTGACCTCCCTGCTGAAGCATCTGCTGCTGCATCACCTGCTGCTGATGCTGCAGGTTCCGGAGAATCTCCGTTTGCGTGGCATACAGCTGCTGCCACGTCGGAGGTTGCTGCGGTGGAGGAGGTGGCGGTGGCTGTTGCTGCCCCTCTGGCCCTTGCTGGTTAGCATTGGAGCCACTAGCGTCGTGACCGCTGCGGGTGATTGCCATCTGCAGCAGGTACTTGTATTAGCCACATTCCATAAGCTTGCATAATGAATGACAAGATAGAACGTGACAATATATTAAAGTGTACTGCGCAGAATGGCAAGTCAGCACGCAGTTCGGAAGAAAAATCATATCTCCCGACAGGAAACAAGTCAAATGCTCCAATTCGGTCAGTAGCTCGAAAATTTCATGCTCTACAACTTTCATGTTGGGCACGGAATCAAATTCGGACTGGAACTAAGCCGAAAAATTTAATCTTTAGCTCTCTGCATTTGCTGTTTTTCAGCAGACCGAGCTGTAGTGTTTTGGTTGCCATTTTTATTTCACTTAACCAATGGGGTTGCAATTTGGTGATCATTTTGTTTGACAAATTCCAAACAACTTTGTAGTTCACATCACAGCCCAGAAAGGATTGGAAAACCCATCAATAATTAAAACAAGGTTAGCTGCAGAATGTTTTCAACACAGCTATTACACTTCATCAAGTTTTACACCACAACCACACCATTAATTTACATTGCCACCAAAAGATAAAAGGAGAAGCTCAACTCCATCTAGCCTATTACAAGACGAAGCCAAAACTTAGGCCTAGCGGAGGAGTACTTGCTACTACCACTCTAAAAATCATCCAAGTTGTTAGCGGTAGCCTCGCTGCCCATAGGTGAAGGTGGAGCTGGAAGGGGCGGCATGTCATCCTCGGTGTCCATGTCGGAATCGGGGGCCTCTCCTTCACCATTCCCTCCTTCTTGCTCAAGAAGGTGTTGAGCGTCATGGGCGGCAAGCATAGCATTTGCATGCTCCAAGGTACCATGTACCTCCTCAAGCTCATCTCTAGTTTGTGCTAACTCATTCTGGGTGTTGTTGTGTGCAATCTGGAGGTCATTCAATTGCCTCTCCAAGTCAGCAATCATGGCATCTCTAGTGGTCACCTCAATGGACAAAGAGGTCCTTTCAACCCCTATGTCACGGGCGCGAGCGGACATGTCCATGGCAGTGTTGAGCAACTCGCTCTGCGACCGTCCAAGAAGTGCCTGCAAACGGTGATACGCCCGTATCCACCTCATCATCAAAGCGGCTGCTGCGACGGGGTTCTCCGCCATCCTCAAAGGAGAGCTAAGGTAGCGCCTCATCCAGTGGGGATCATCCGGCTGAGTTGGTGGAAACAGCCCAAGCAACTGGTGCTCTACCAATCTCTGGTTCTGAGCACAAAAAGAACTGATGCCATTCAAGGCAGCTAGCTCACAAGTCGTCTCCATGTGGTGTCCATGAACTTCCACCGTCCAGGTGGGGAACTAGGACACGGCGGGTGACGATGTACCACCAAACGCACACGGGAACGAGTCACGCCACGGTCTCGGATGAGGATTCTCTCATATTGTGGCGGTGTAGGGTAGCCAAGTGCCTGTAGAACCGACCACAAGATGCTAGGGAAGCCTTCCCATCCCAAGCAATCAGAGAAGGACACGTCGTTGGGGTGACTAGCCAGGTCAGCGTGAGCGTCCATTCTGAACCAAAGGAAAAAGGGGCAAGGGTGAGCACCGGGTAGCGCCAAAGAATAAGAACAGATTCTGTGCAGGGTAGTATAAATTTCAAAACTCGAAATCTACAAGCTCAAAAATTCCCAAATTTGGCCAGGACATTGTTTAAATAATTCCTAACAAGTTTCATGTTGGAGGTTTGAGCAGAAACTGTCGTTAAGATGGTGTAAAAATTCAATTTTTATCTCACTGTCCCCAGAAATTTCCAGCAGACAGGGGGTTACCATTTTTAGCATAACTCCAATTTTACTGAACCATTTTCGTTGAACTTTCTCCAGCATTTACTCCATAATATTTATGACAACTTTCGTGTTGAACACTTTTTCGTTCGACAACGTCTTCAGTTTCGAATTAAGGGTGCAACAGATTGTTCTCAGCAGGATTTTTGGGTTGTGATTTCAATTCCTTTGACGGCGGTTCGATTTGGTCACTTATTAAAATCCATGTCAATTCAGTGAGATGCAATGCATGAGCGGCCTATTCGTTCTCTCTAACACACATGCCAATAACTTTTGGCTTACGAAATTAGTGCCGGTGGCTAGGCAATATCCGTCTCTCCCTATATTATCTAGCCGAACTTCTAACCGTCTCAACATACGGATTCGCGGTTAGTGTACCTGCAGAAAATTTCATTCCAGAACATTTATAATCAACCTTTCGTGCCAGCACTCACGAAAGCGTCTCCATTCATTACCACCCACTATAGAGGTGGCACCCGAACGTTTAACATTGAACGGGCAATGTTCATATGTCACCAAAGCGACATATTGACAGTTTCATACGCTAATAGAATAGCGTATTGACTTTGTGCCGCCATCATATTTGCATATGATGCCGTGGTACGCTACAGCAATCGCCGTACCTTGCGCCCACCATCCTATTCTATTTTCATACGCCATCACAGCGTATTGACTATGTGCCGCCACTATATTTTCATATAGTGCCGTGGTACGTTACAGCAATCGCCGTACCTTGCGCCCACCATTGCGGAAAGTAAATAACAGAATGAAATGTGCTGGAAGTTAGTATAATATACTATTTGCCACCTATCATATCGTGATCCCTTAACCCACATAGGCTTCACGTTCTAGGTAACATCCTTAGCGGTTATCATAGGACCTTCCTCCGCAAAACGCGTCGGACGCACGAGTTGGCAAGTTTTATTTCCAAAAATATTTATTTAAGGTTTGTTGGTCTCTCCGGTGCGCTGTTTCGGCTCTGATGCCAGCTGTGGCGGTTCCACTCCGAAATTATTCCAAGTTAAGTACCTTGGGACCACTAATCACGTAGTCAGGCACTTAATCCGGAATAAGCTGGAGCGCCGTCGGATTAAACCCGATTAAACCACGTACTTTTCTCGATCGAAACAACAGCACGCCCACACGAAGGTGAGTTCCAGAGATAACAACATTCCACAAATTAACTTACACAATAGGTATCA
>JACEFO010002128.1:0-20746 GCA_015342445.1 Digitaria exilis | reverse complement strand
CCATAGACCAGTTGATATGGAGTCATACCGTATAGGGGTCTGTATGCTGTTTTCGATAGGCCCAGAATGCTTTCAGGAAGTCTGCTTTTTCTGCATCCCTCCCCAATGGCAATCGACTGTCTTTATGTAAGCTCGTCAGAATGTTCATTTATGCTTAATGATCGGTGTGTTACACGTCTATGCTTGGCCCACCATATAGTTATGAGATGGTACGGTCGTGTCGGCATCGTGACTCATTTACTCCTAACTCGCCGACGACAGCGATGTGACTGAATGTCTTGTTGATGAATGTGCAACCTGACAGAATCGCTGATCACGACTCTCAGGAACGTCAAAGCGAGGAAATATGATATCCTGCTGAACATTTTCTTTGAAACTCCTTGCGTGCGGCCACAGGCCGCAAATCACAGCTTTGCGATAATTCGCTTCTTCAACACCGCTCGGTGCTGTATAAACGCGTACTATGTAGATATAGAGTATATTTAAGATAGATTCAACAAACTACACTGATATAACCCTAGATAGACTAATCATCTGTGTAGGCAAATGAGATTATATATCATGAGGATTGCTTAAGTTGTACTCTGTTTGGGTTCTTGAAATTTGAACCCAACACAAAACTTTCTAGTACAAATCTAAACATCTTCTCTTCAAGCAAGTTGGCACGACGCAGACGTAAATACATACTCTCGAGACGAGAGCGCATAAAAATTCATCCTTAAAAAGAAGGATCAGGACTGAACGGCAATTAAGTAATGCTTCTAGGTGGCTCTAAAGGGTCTACGAGACTGTTACTATGGGCCGTCATGTGAAGTCAACGCATGGAGAGACTAATTCCACTGACTAACGATATTAATGAGACCTTCAGAAGGTGAGCAAGTTCGTGATGTTAAAATTCTTAAATAAGAGTTGTGCACATCACAAACGTCTGATCATGATGAAGGTCTGATGCAAAGTATGTTCTATTATAAAACCAAACCACTTTCTCAACTGAAAGTTGTGATCTAAAAATGTCATTTGCATAGAGATTGGTGAGTTATGTACTAACTCCAGATGCTTATAATCTACCAAACATAGGAATATCAAGTTTGAAAGACCAACTTAAACATGGGATGAAAAACACACGGTCACACACCCTTTAAAGGAGCTCACCTTGGGCTATAAATAGAATAATATTTAGAGTGCTCCTGATGTTCTTTAGTAAAATAATTGGTTAATGATTTAATGTTAGGGTTAAACACTTGGAGACTAATAAAGCTTGTAGATCTAATCATGGACACATGTGGCAATCTTGAGGTTTTTAATAATAAAATGAGATTTTGTTCACAATATGAGCTTTCATAAAATACATAAGGATGTAAATTAATTAATATTTAATATATGTCAAGTTGTTAATGACATAATTAAAGTTGAGCATATAAAATAAATAAGCTTTTAACCTCCATGTATGTGTCCATGTTTTAACTTTAAGTTAAAATAAGATTTTTACTCTCAAAATAAAGGAGGTAGGGAATTTAAATTGAAAACTCTCTTTGAGCGTATACCTCTGACGTTTAGTGACACTATTGAAGGGTCTAAGAAAGGAGGGAGAGGTTAAATAAAATAACTAATAAAAAGAGATAAGGCAACAATGGGGTTAGAATTCAGAAATTGACCAAAAATTCAGACTGAAATTCAAAACAAAGGTCTGGTGCACACCCAACTGAAATCTCAAGACTTTGGTGCTGAACTTAAAAATCATCGGACAAAAGAGTAGTTGTCATCACCTACAGCCCTTCGCGACAACCTCGCCACGGCGTTCGTTCGCCGCTCGATGACCCTCGAGCGGGGATGTCCGTCACGATCGAGCTTAGCCTATTGTCCGTGACGATCGAGCTATGTCCGTCACGATCGAGCTTAGCCAGTATGTCCGTGACATCGAGCTTAGTACCCAGTATGTCCGTCACGATCGAGCCTATCTGTGGCGGTCCACTCCGAAATTATTCAAGTTAAGTACCTTGGGACCACTAATCACGTAGTCAGGCACTTAATCCGGAATAAGCTGGAGCGCCGTCGGATTAAACCCCGATTAAACACGTACTTTTCTCGATCGAAACAACAGCACGCCCACACGAAGGTGAAGTTCCAGAGATTACAACATTCCACAAATAACTTACACAAATAGGTATCCAAAGTTATTACAAACCAAGTTTGAAATGAAATCAAGTATCAAAGTCTGCAGCGGAAATAAAAAGTTCAATTGCACGGGAAGTAAATAAACTAACGACGATACAATAACACCATGCTGAAGCCTGCCACGGTGCTACTCCTCCTGATCCTCGGCAGAGGACGGAACCCATTCGATGTGCCAGCCAGGTGGAACCTGGGTAGGCCAAGACAAAGCATCGACATCCAAAGGTGTACCATGTGAAATTAAATTGCCACAAAGCAAGGCTGAGTATACTAATACTCAGCAAGACTTACCCGTCGGGTGAAAACTACATCACCGACATCTAGACAATGAAAGGCTTTTGGCTAGTGGGTTTGTTTGCCAAAAAAGGCAACTAAATAAGTCTCTTGCTTTCAAGTTTTAGCATCATATTCTAGTAAATTTAACCATATCTAGATTTAGCATCCTCTCTAAGCATACAAGTGGTGGCAATACAATTTAATTCATACAACAAGTTTATTAAATCTCATAATTCCACTTGTTACTCAATGTAGCAGGGCGGTCAGCAGTCTCATTTAACCGCGAGAAGCGGACAGTTCGAACCGAATTTGTGCTACCTGGCCAGGGGAAACCCAACACTACACGGATACTCTGCCTGCTATAAAAGGTACAAGCATTTCCCAACCTTTCCCATCGATCCACAATTCGGACACCGGGTCCATTTCCTTAGGATAAAGGTTTACTGCTTCACTCACAGTCTCACGCATATATCCACAAGTGTACGGCAGGGGAAAACAAAGTTTCCAAGGAGAGAATGGTATCGGCCCTAGCTGCTTCAATCTGGGTACCGGGCTTACCGATCCCATATACATCGGCATGCATGTGGTACGTTCAAAAACTTGACACACTCAAACCAACACGTTTCGACCTTAAATCAATTATCATACACGGCGGGAGATCTACATCTATCATCCCGCCGTCAATCCTTATGATTCCAACATAAGTAAAGACAAGCAATTCCTATGTCTCGCGCAGTGACAGGAGAAATCACTCGACTTGTAACGGACCTATAGCAAGCACTATCGATCCCTTTCATACTAGTATTGCAAGTCATAGGTACTAGGAAAATTTGCAGCTACGGTATTCAATCAACTCCTTGAAACGTAAATGCAGCAAACATAGAGAATTCAAAGTGCATAATTTGGTAAAGTTAGGTTATGCTCCGGGGCTTGCCTCTTGCCGGACTGGGGGTTAGCCTCCGGTTTGGTCACTTCTACACCGGCACGTGCTCCGGGACTCCTTCCTCGTCTGCGGGGATGAGGGTTAGTCGCCGTCTGGGATAGCGCCTTCTACATGATATGCACAGTTTAAGCGGCTGCCTTTAGATCCTAAGACTAAGGCCTTGAAGGCCATATTCACCTAGACATGCTTAGGCATTCTATTTTTCTTCACAAAAGCAGTGTAGGTGTGGAAAAAGTTTTATTTGAATTCGATGGTGATTGTGTACATATATAAAAGAATTATATTTATTTCTTCACAAAGTTGGGTGTGTTCTGGAATTTCAGATTCTATCCATTCTATATTAACCAATTAACCAAAAAGGTTTATTCTTTTATATAAATCAATTTTTCATCTAGATTCCTTCTCATTTTTGTTCCTCCCATTTCTGTTCATCAATTTTAGCTATAAACTTTATGACAGCTACTGGAGTATAAGAGCTAAGCTCACTCCAAAATTTAGCTAATTTTGAGCTACACATAATTTATAAAAATTATATCAAGTTGCTGCCAGCAGAATTGAAATTAATTCATATAAAATTGAAAATTCATCATTTCAGAGATTTCTACCAAGGCTAGGCATAAGCATGAGGAGGCTCTGGCCAAGTGATGGCTCAAAATAACCCTGGGTAGTCCTCAATAATTTTCCATCCAAAAACACATATTTAATTATTTACCATCCTAAGCAGAGCAAAAATTTAAGTTTCTCATTTTCACAGGTGTGCTAACAAGTTTTTAGTCCTCTGGAGCAAAATGGTGATTTTTCACTGCCCAGATTATTTTTAATGATTTCTGCACTGCAAAAAGACAGAAAACCTATTTTAATTCATAACAGGAGCTGTAGTTCATATTTTTAAGTCCCCTTTGGACACAAGCTGTCCCAAGTCACTACAAACAACATATCCAAAGCTCAACCCTAGCGGAGCTCTGGATTTGAAATGGTGCACTACTTTTAGGTTTTCATAGTTTGAATTTTAATTCACATACAGTTCGTCAAAAGTACAAACATGTCTAATAGAGATTGTAGTTTAGACTCTCAGGAATCCAGAGAGTATTTTTGTGCATTTTTCTGATTTTTGTACGATTTTTAATGGATTTTACAAGTTTCGGGAAAAATCAAACCTAGACTTAAGAATCTTTTTTTACGCAGAGAACCCTAGATCTTTCAAAACTTCGCGAACCAGTCCTGCACTTTTGCACAGAGGCCCTAAACAAAGGTAGACGATGAAGAAGGTCCTGGGACCTCGCCGGAGTTGCGCCGGGCAAACTACGGCGAACTAGGCTGGGGGAAGTGGGGGAAATGATCCTGGGCTCACCACGAGTCGTTTGAGGACGGTTTGGAGGCTGGGGGAGGTCGGAGTTGTGCCGGCGACGAGGAGGTGGCGGCGCGGCCGCGCGGCTTCTACGCCGGCGAGCTCGGGGTCGTTCGCGAGGTTCGAGAGGTCCTTGAGCACAGCAGAGCTTGGGGAAGCTAATGGCGTGCTCGAGTTGACTCGGGGACGGCTCGGAGTAGGGGCTCGACGTGCGGGTGGCTCCGACGGCCGAATTTTGCGATTTTGGGGAAATCACGAATTCTCGCCGGAGAAGGGTCAATAGTTTGGGAAAGTTGGGGAAAATGGAGCTGGTGGAGTGGACTAGCTCCGTGCGGGATGATTTGGGAATGGTGGAGCGTGGACGAGAATTTCGCGAAGAAGCTTGGCTCGGTTGCGCGGCGCGAGGAAGAAGAAGACCGAGCGAGCGCGGGAAAGTGGAAATGGACAAGTGAGCGAGTGAGAGGAGGGGTGTGAGTGCGCGGTGGAGTGCTTGAGGCACGCAAGGGAGGCACTGTGCGGCCTCGGGAGCGTGCGAGCGCGTGGGTGGCTGTCGCGGTCGCCATTGATGGCGCGGCGAGCTCGAACAGAGCGCGCGCGACACGCGTTGGGCGTCAAAAGATCATCGCGTGATGAAGTGGAGATCCTCTGCAGAGCTTTGGCGCGACGCGAATGGACTCTACCGCTGCAGTGCGCTCGGCGCGGCGCGAGCGCGCGTGCGGCCAGTGGCGAGCGAGCGACCCATGATGGCGCTCCGCGGCGCGAGGCGAGGCGAGGCGCCGTCGGCGCGAGTGACGGCTCGGGAGGCTGGCCGGACAAGAGCTAGGCGACAAAGCGCTAGCGTCCGCCACGGCTCGGCCAGACAGCGACCGCCTGCGCCGCACGCGCGGCCACGTGGCGGCCGAGCTCCGGCCGGCGCAGCGCGCGCCAGGGGCGAGCTGTGGCAGCCCGTGGAGCTCCGATTTTGCAAATTCGAATTTTCTCCAAAAAATTCGAACTGAACTTCGAAACGGGTAAAATTAAAAGTTGGGGTCTGAGGTGTGGGACACAACTTTCGAGCTTGGACCAGGCACTTCGACCCAGGCGCTACGGCGCTTCGAGCTTGAACCGCAAGCTCGAGCTTGCGAGCCTCGAATGGTCGGAAACGCCACTCGAGGGTGAGTGCCCCCTCGAGCTTGGCTGCGAAGCCTCGAGCGTAGACGGAACGTCGCTCGAGGGTGAGTCCTCGAGCTTGGCTGCGGAGCCTCGAGCGTGACGGAACGTCGCTCGAGGGTAAGTGCCCTCGAGCTTGGGCTGCGGAGCCTCGAGCGTGATGGACGGAACGTCGCTCGAGGGTCCTGTCGCTGCGGAGCCTCGAGCTGCGGAAACGTAACTCGAGGGTAGTCCTCGAGCGTGGCTGCGGAGCCTCGAGCGTGACGGACGGGCGGCTCGATGGTCCTGGACGTAGCCTCGATCGTCACGGACACTACGGCTAGGCTCGATCGTCACGGACATAGCTCGATCGGACGGATTTTTACGACTAAGCTCGATCGTCACGGACATACATTCGATCCCGCTCGAGTCGGGACATAACCGACGAGGTCATCGACGGACACCGCCGAGGCGAGGTGTCGCGAAGGGCTGTTGCCGATGACCAACTCTTTTTTGGTCAGAGATCTTTAGATTTCAGTTGGGTGCCAAACAACCCTTGTTTTTGAAGTTATAATTGAATTTTTGACGAATTTTTGAATTTCAACCAAATTCTCTGTTGCATTTGATTTTAATTGCACTTTTTAATTCTTTTGACATCAGAGATGTCACAGCCTACCCCCCTTAAAAGGAATCTCGTCCCGAGATTCGATTACACTTAGGAACAAGGTGGGAAAAAGGTACCTTGGTCTAAGAGAAGGATGTCGGGGTAAATTCTTCTTTAGATAGTCTTCGGTTTCCCATGTGGCTTCATCTTCGGAGTGATGACTCCACTGAATTTTGTACATTTAACTCCCTTCCTTCGTGTTTGTCTCTCTTTCTCGTCGAGGATCTTAACAGGATACTCATCATAAGAGAGATCCGGTTCAACCGAGAGTTCCTCTTCAATAACCTCGGTTGGAACACGAAGACACCTCTTGAGTTGAGAAAACATGGAATACATTGTGTACCGCTGAAAGTTTCTCGGGAAGCTTCACTTGATAGGCTACCCGGCCCACATTGCTGAGTGATTTCATACGGGCCGATAAAGCGAGGTGCAAGCTTGCCTTTTAGTCCAAATCTATGCACACCCTTGGTCGGGGAGACCTTAAGATACACGTGATCACCAACTTCAAACTGAAGTGGCTTCCGCGCTGGTCAAAGTAGCTCTTTTTGCCGTGACTGAGCGGTTCTTCAAGTTCTCCCGAATGATCCTAACCTTTTTCTTCTGCTCCTTCACAAGGTCAGGGCCATAAGTATAATCTCTCGCCTGCCTGGGACCAACACAACGGGGTCCGACATCTTCTACCATATAAGGCTTCGAAAGGTGCCATTTTAAGACTCGCTTGGTAGCTGTTGTTATAGGAGAATTCGGCCAGAGATAAACACTTCTCCCAATTCTTCCCATAATGGATAACACAAGCTCGAAGCATATCCTCAAGTATTTGATTTACCCTTTCCGTCTGCCCATCGGTCTGTGGGTGATATGCTGAACTACGGATCAGTTTGGGTGCCTAGGGACAATTGCAATTGTTCCAAAAAGCGTGCTACGAACGGAGCACCACGATCTGAAATTATCGTCTTGGGTACCCCATGTAGACAAACGATCCGCTCCAAATAAATCTCCGCGTACTTCTTAGCGTTATATAAAGGTATTGACCGGAATAAAATGTGCGGTCTTGGTAGGCGGTCCACAATTACCCAAATGGAGTCGTGCCCTGCGGGGTTCTGGGAAGTCCAACAATGAAGTCCATGTCTTATATCTTCCCACTTCCATGAGGGAATAGGTAGAGGTTGAAGCGTGCCTGCTACCTTCAAAGTGGCTGGCCTTAACTCCGCTGGCAGGTGTCACATTCCGACACATATGTGGCAATTTCTCGCTTCAATCGAGTCCACCAAAAGTTTTGTTTCAAATCTTGGTACATTTTTGGTGCTGCCGGATGGATAGAAAATTTTTAGAGAGATGTGCCTCATCCATAAATCTTCCTCCGGAGTTCCGTGTTTTTGGGCACCACGAGGGCGATGCCCGAACCACATTACTCCCTGCCCATCTAGCCGGAAACACTTGTACTTCTCTTTCACCTTCTCCTTGGACAATTTCCTTTTAAGGATTTTAATGCACGCGTCATTTAATTGGGCTACAACAATCTGATCGTGCAAGGTTGGTTCCACTGCAACATGGTTGAAGTACCCGTGTGGAACAATCTCTAAATTGAGCTTTGCCATTTCATGACACAGGGTGTCAGCGTAGGACTCCACGGAAAGACAATGACAACGAGCCTTGCGGCTTAATGCATCCGCAACTACATTAGCCTTCCCGGGGTGATAATGCACACTGAGGTCATAGTCCTTTGCTAACTCCAACCATCTTCGTTGTCTCATATTCAAATGTGCCTGAGTGAAAACATATTTGAGGCTCTTGTGGTCTGTGTATATGTTGCAGGGAACACCCATCAAATAGTGTCTCCACATCTTGAGAGCATGAATGACCGCTGCTAACTCAAGATCATGCGTGGGGTAGTTTTGCTCATGAGGTCGAAGTGCTCGAGAAGCATAAGCAATCACTCGGTTTTCTTGCATGAGAACACAGCCAAGACCGGTGCCTGATGCATCGCAATAGACATCATAGGGCTTGTGCAATCGGGCTGAGCCAAAACTGGGCTGAAGTCAAATGTCTTCGCAAGGTGTGGAAAGCTTCCTCACATTTGTCATTCCACTCAAATTTAACTCCCTTCTTCAAGAGTTCGGTCATGGGGCTTCGCTATCCGAGAGAAATCCGGAATGAAAACGACGGTAATAACCGGCTAAACCAGAAAACTCCGAATCTCGTGGACAGAAGTAGGTGGTTGCAATCAAACACCTCTTGCACTTTGGTTGGATCCACGGATATACCATCCTTGGAAACCGTGTGGACCTAAGAACTTCACGCTCTCTAGCCAGAAATTCACACTTGGAGAACTTGGCGTAGAGCTGGTGATCTCTCAATCTCTGAAGAACAATGCGAAGGTGCTCGGCATGCTCTTCCTCATTCTTAGAATATATAAGAATGTCGTCAATGAAAACCACCACAAACTTGTCTAGTTCAGACATGAAGACCGAATTCATGAGGTACATGAAGTAGGCCGGGGCATTGGTGAGTCCAAAAGACATAACCAAGAATTCATAAAGTCCATAACGTGTGGAAAAGGCAGTCTTTGGAATGTCACAAGGCCTGATTTTGATTTGGTGATAGCCAGAGCGAAGGTCAATCTTGGAGAACACTCTGGCGCCAGCTAGTTGGTCAAACAAGATGTCAATACGGGGAAGCGGGATACTTGTTCTTAATAGTTACCGCATTGAGAGGCCGGTAATCAATACACAACCTCAAGGAATGGTCCTTCTTCTTCACAAAGATAGCGGGACATCCCCAAGGTGATACACTTGGACGAATGAAACCCTTATCTAGCAATTCTTGGAGTTGAATTTTTAATTCAGCCAATTCATTGGGCGGCATTCTATATGGTCTCTTTGATATAGGTGCTGTGCCAGGTTGAAGTTCAATCACAAATTCAATGTCTCTATCCGGCGGCATCCCAGGTAAGTCATCCGGAAATACATCGGCATACTCACATACCACCGGAATGTCCTTTAGTTGGTTTCTACCATGCATAAGCACACGCATCGACGCAAGTCCGTTGTGGCAGATATAGCACACTCGGGCCCATGCGTAGGCGAGTTTATCTCAACAATCGTTCCGCAACATCTAGGACAACCTTATGTTGAGTCTCCAATTGGCTCTAAACAATGTCAATTCCTTCCATTCCCAGCAGAATCAAATCAGTAGGAAATGTTTTACTTCCCAGCCTGATCGGAACCTTGTGGGTGACTTGGTTGGATGCAATTTTACCTCCCGCAGTTGATATCACGTATGATGATTTGGTATGGTACGATTTTAAATCCGCATTTCACATGAAACCTTGTGCTTATAAAACTATGTGTTGCCCGGAATCAAACAATATCACAGCAGGTTGAGTGCAGATAGGGAAAGTACCAGTCATGTCTGGGGCTCCCTCGGGTAAGTCGGCCAAGGTGGTGTAGTTGAGCCGTCCTTGCGAACTTGCACACGCTGCTGCTGCTTGCCCTTGCCTTGCTGATTTCCCGAGCGCTGGTTTTGCTGCTTGTTCTGCGGACAATCCTTGATAAAAATGATCTTTTACTTCCACACTTGAAAGCACTGATAGCCGGCTCCTGGGGCGAGCGTGGCTGCTGTGCATTTTGCTTGGTGCTTGCTGCTGCTGCGGCGGTGGAGGGAAACGAGGCGCGTTAGGCTGTGGCGGCCTAGCAACCCATCCACCTCCCTGAGGTGCCCTGGGACTGTCCCTGCGGTGCAGGCGGGGGAACCAAGCGGAACCTCTTGTGGCTGCGCGCGCGACGGTCCAGCGGGAGTCTCCTCTTCTTCTCTCGCCTTGTGCACCATGTTTGGCGTCTTCCTGAGCGATGGCAAGGTTCACGAGATCGCCGTACGAGGCAGCACGGGTGTGGCCAACTGTGCCTTTAACTGGTGTTAAGGCCACGTCGGAACCTCTCTAAGCTTCTTCTCGTCGGAGTCGGTGAAATGACCCCTGCATAAGGGCACAGACCATTGAAGGCCTGGGCGTACTGGAGCACTGTAATCGGGTACCCTCTGGGTCAGCGCCATAAACTCATTCAGCTTCCGCTCTACTCAGACCGGCCGGAATGTGATGAGCCTTGAATGCAGCCTTGAACTCATCCCACTCAACTACATGAACCCTTCCTGCTGCAGGGCCAGGTAGTTCTCCCACCAAAGGAGAGAGCTGGGCCGCGGAGCTGCTGTGCCGCGAACACGACCTTGCGGTTGGAAGTGCAAGGCGTCGCCAGGATGGTAAACTTGGACTCGATGGCTCGAATCCAGGTGTCGGCCTCCAAAGGCTCGTCAGCTCGAGAGAAAAATCGGGTGGGTGCGTGCGTGCCAGAAAATCCTCATATCTGGCCACCTGAGGCTGAGGGGCCCGTTGACCTCCCTGCTGAAGCATCTGCTGCTGCATCATCTGTTGCTGATGCTGCAGGTTCCGGAGAATCTCCGTTTGCGTGGCATACAGCTGCTGCCACGTCGGAGGTTGCTGCGGTGGAGGAGGTGGCGGTGGCTGTTGCTGCCCTCTGGCCCCTGCTGGTTAGCGTTGGAGCCACTAGCGTCGTGACCGCTGCGGGTGAATTGCCATCTGCAGTAGGGACTTGTATTAGCCACATTCCATAAGCTTGCATAATGAATGACAAGATAGAACGTGACAATATATTAAGTGTACTGCGCAGACATGACAAATCAGCACGCAGTTCGGGAAGAAAAATCATATCTCCCAACAGGAAACAAGTCAAATGCTCCAATTCGGCGTCAGTAGCTCGAAAATTTTATGCTCTACAACTTTCATGTTGGGCTCGGAATCAAATTCGGACTGGAACTAAGCCGAAAAATTCAATCTTTAGCTCTCTGCATTTGCTGTTTTTCAGCAGACCGAGCTGTAGTGTTTTGGTTGCCATTTTTATTTCGCTTAACCAATGGGGTTTGCAATTTGGTGATCATTTTGTTTGACAAATTCCAAACAACTTTGTAGTTCACATCACAGCCCAGAATGATTGGAAACCCATCAATAATTAAAACAAGGTTAGCTGCAGAATGTTTTCAACACAGCTATAACAACATCATCAAGTTTTTACACCACAACCACATTCATTAAATTTACATTGCCACCAAAAGATAAAAGGAGAAGCTCAACTCCATCTAGCCTATTATAACACGAAGCCAAAATCTTAGGCCTAGCGGAGGAGTAAACTTGCTACTACCACTCTAAAAATCATCCAAGTTGTTAGCGGTAGCCTCGCTGCCCATAGGTGAAGGTGGAGCTGGAAGGGGCGGCATGTCATCCTCCTCGGTCCCATGTCGGAATCGGGGCCTCTCCTTCACCATTCCCTCCTTCTTGCTCAAGAAGGTGCTGAGCGTCATGGGCGGCAAGCATAGCATTTGCATGCTCCAAGGTACCATGTAACCTCCTCAGCTCATCTCTAGTTTGTGCTAACTCATTCTGGGTGTTGTTGTGTGCAATCTGGAGGTCATTCAATTGCCTCTCAAGTCACAAATCATAGGCATCTCTAGTGGTCACCTTCAATGGACAAAGAGGTCCTCTCAACCCCTATGTCAGGGCGCGAGCGGACATGTCCGATAGCAATGTTGAGCATCTCGCTCTGCGACCGCCAAGAAGTGCCTGCAAACGGTGATACGCCCGTATCCACCTCATCATCAAAAGCGGCTGCTGCGAACGGGGTTCTCCGCCATCCTCAAAGGAAGCTAAGGTAGCGCCTCATCCAGTGGGGGATTCATCCGGCGAGTTGGTGGAAACAGCCAAGCAACTGGTGCTCTACCAACTCTGGTTCTGAGCACAAAAAGAACTGATGCCATTCAAGGCAGCTAGCTCACAAGTCGTCTCCATGTGGTGTCCATGAACTTCCACCGTTCCAGGTGGGGGAAACTAGGACACGGCGGTGACGGTGTACCACCAAACGCACACGGGAACGAGTCACACCACGGTCTCGGATGAGGATTCTCTCATATTGTGGCGGTGAGGGTAGCCCAGTGCCTGTAGAACCGACCACAAGATGCTAGGGAATCCTTCCATCCAAGCAATCAGAGAAAGACACGTCGTTGGGGAGCTAGCCAGGTCAGCGAGGGCGTCATTCTGAAACCAAAAGGAAAAAAGGGCAAGGGTGAGCACCGGGTAGCGCCAAAGAATAAGAACAGATTCTGTGCAGGGTGGTATAAATTACAAAACTAGAAATCTACAAGCTCAAAAATTCCCAATTTGGCCAGAACATTGTTAAGTAATTCCTAACAGTTTCATGTTGGAGGTTTGAGCAGAAACTGTCGTTAAGATGGTGTAAAAAATTCAATTTTTATCTCACTGTCCCCAGAAATTTCCCAGCAGACAGGGGGTTACCATTTTTAGCATAACTCCAGTTTTTACTGAACCATTTTCGTTGAAATTTCTCCAGCATTTACTCCATAATATTTATGACAACTTTCGTGTTGAACATTTTTTTCGTTCGAAGAACGTTTTCAGTTTCGAATTAAGGGTGCAACAGATTGTTCTCAGCAGGATTTTGGGTTGTGATTTCAATTCTTTGACGGCGGTTCGATTTGGTACTTATTAAAATCCATGTCAATTCAGTGAGATGCAATGCATTGAGCGGCCTATTCGTTCTCTCCAACACACATGCCAATAAATTTGGCTTTACGGAAATTAGTGCCGGTGGCTAGGCAATATCCGTCTCTCCCTATATTATCTAGCCGAACTTTTCTAACCGTCTCAACATACGGATTCGCGGTTAGTGTTACCTGCAGAAAATTCCATTCAGAACATTTATAATCAACCTTTCGTGCCAGCACCAAGAAAGCGTCTTCCATTCATTACCACCCACTATAGAGGTGGCACCCGAACGTTTAACATGAGGGGCATGTTCATATGTCACCAAAGCGACATATTGACAGTTGCATACGCTAATAGAATAGCGTTATTGACTTTTGTGCCGCCATCATATTTGCATATGATGCCGTTGGTACGCTACAGCAATCGCCGTACCTTGGCGCCACCATCTATTCTATTTCATACGCCATCACAGCGTATTGCTTGTGCCGCCACTATATTTTCATTATAGTGCCGTGGTACGTTACAGCAATCGGCTACCTTGCGCCCACCATTGCGGGGAGTAATAACAGAATGAAATGTGCTGGAAGTTAAGTATTATATACTATTTGCCACCTTTCATATGTGATCCCTTAACCACATAGGGCTTCAAACCTTTAGGTACTGTTCATAGCGGGTTATCATAGGGTTGTCCGCAAAACGCGTCGGAAACGAGTCGTTAAGTGGTGGTCCAAAATATTATTTTAATTTGTTATCTTCCGGTGTCGCCAGAAAATCTGATGCAGCTGTGGCGGTTACCATTCCGAAGCATAACTCCAATTTAAGTACCTTTTTCGTTGAATCATTTAGTCAGCATTTACTCCATAATAAGCTGGACACTTTCATGTTGAACTTTTTCGATTGACAACGTACTTTTCAGTTTCGATCGAAACAACAGATTGCCCTCAGAAGGTGATTCCAGAGATTGTGATTTCCAAATTTCTTTGACAAATAGGTATCGATTGGGAACAAGTCGAGTTTGATTTGAGCGAGATCAATGCATGAGCGGAAATATTCGTTCTATTGCCAGCAGGAATGTAAATAAAACTTTTTGACTTACGAAGTTAGTGCTGAAGGCAGCCACGTATACGTCCTCCCTTATATCCGGCAAGGACGGAAACCGATGAATGTGCCAGCCAGGTGGTACCTATTTGCAGGCCAAGACAAAGGCATCGACATCCAAAGGTGTACCTGTAAATTAATGCCACAAGCAAGGCTGAGTATACTAATACTCAGCAAGACTTTACGCCGTCGGGTGAAAACTACATCACCGACATCTAGACAATGAAAGGCTTTTGGCTAGTGGGTTTGTTTGCCAAAAAGCAAACTAAATAAGTCCTTGCTTTCAAGTTTTAGCATCATTATTCTAGTAAATTTAACCATTCTAGAATTAGCATCCTCTCTAAGCATACAAGTGGTGCAATACAATTTAATTCATACAACAAGTTTATAAATCTCATAAGTTCCACTGTTTACTCAATGTAGCAAGGGCGGTCAAGCAGGTCTCATTAACCGCCGAGAAGCGGACAGTTCGAACCGAATTTGTGCTACCTGGCCAGGGGAAAACCCAACACACGGATACTCTGCTTGCTATAAAAGGTACAAGCATTTCCCAACCTTTCCCATCGATCCACAATTCGGAACCGGGTCCATTTTCCTTAGGATAAAGGTTTACTGCTTCACTCACAGCATCACGCATATATCCACAAGTGTACGGCAGGGGAAAACAAAGTTTCCAAGGGAGAGATGGCTATCGGCCCTAGCTGCTTCAATCTGGTACCGGGCTTACCGATCCCCATACATCGGCATGCATGTGGTACGTTCAAAAAACTTGACACACTCATCCACACGTTCGACCTTAAATCAATTATCATACACGGACGGGAGATCTACATCTATCATCCCGCCCGTCAAATCTTATGATTCCAACATAAGTAAAGACAAGCAATTCCTATGTCTCGCGAGTGACAGGAAAATCACTCGACTTGTAACGGACCTATAGCAAATGCACTATCGATCCCTTTCATACTAGTATTGCAAGTCATAGGTACTGAAAATGCTTGCAGCTACGGTATTCAATCAACTCCGCAGAAAACGTAAATGCACAAACATAGAGAATTCAAAGTGCATAATTTGTAAAGTTAGGTTATTGCTCCGGGCTTGCCTTCTTGCTCGGGACTGGGGTTAGCCTCCGGGTTGGTCACTTCTACACCGGCCACCGTGCTCCGGGACTCCTTCCTCGTCTGCGGGGATGAGGGTGTAGTCGCCGTCGGGGGATAGCGCCTTCTACATGATATGCACAGTTTAAGGCGGCTGCCTACTAGATGCTAAGATTAAGGCCTTGAAGGCATATTCACCTAGACATGCTTAGGCATTTCTATTTTCTTCACAAAAGCATAGTGTAGGTGTGGGAAAAGTTTATTCGATTTCGATGGTGATTGTGGTACATATATAAGAGAGATTCTATTATTTCTTCCTCAAGGTGGGTGCTGTTCTGGCATTTTCAGATTCTATCCATTCTAATATTAACCAATTAACCAAAAAGGTTTATTTCTTTTATATAATCAATTTCCATCTAGATTCCTTCTCATTTTTGTTCCTCCATTTCTGTTCATCAATTTTAGCTATAAACTTTATGACAGCTACTGGAGTATAAGAGCTAAGCTCACTCCAAAATTAGCTAATTTGAGCTACACATATTTATAAAATTATATCAATCTGCTGCCTGCAGAATTGAAATTAATTCATATAAAATTGAAACTTCATCCATTTCAGGAGATTTCCCTACCAAAGCTAGGCATAAGCATGAGGAGGGCTCTGGCCAAGTGATGGCTCAAAATAACCTTGGGTAGTCCTCAATAATTTTCCATCCAAAAAACACATATTTAATTATTTACCATCCTAAACAGAGCAAAATTAAGTTTCTCATTTTTCACAGGTGTGCTAACAAGTTTTTAGTCCTCTGGAGCAAAATGGTGATTTTTCACTGCCCAGATTATTTTTAAGATTTCTGCACTGCAAAAAGACAGAAAACCTTTTTAATTCATAACTGGAGCTACAGTTCATATTTTTAGTCCCTTTGGACACAAGCTGTCCAAGTCACTACAAACAACATATCCAAAGCTCAACCCTAGCGTAGCCTCTGGATTTTGAAATGGTGCACTAACTTTTAGGTTTTCATAGTTTGAATTTTAATTCACATACAGTTCGTCAAAAGTACAAACATGTCTATAGAGATTGTAGTTTAGACTCTCAGGGATCCCAGAGAGTATTTTTTGTTGCATTTTCTGATTTGTGTACGATTTTTAATGGGATTTTACAAGTTTCGGGGAAAATCAAACCTAGACTTAAGAATCTTTTTACGCAGAGAACCCTAGATCTTTTCAAAACTTCGCGAACCAGTCCTGCACTTTTGCACAGAGGCCCCCTAAACAAAGGTAGACGACGAAGAAAGGTCCCTGGGACCTCGCCGGAGTTGCGCCGGGCAAACTACGGCGAACTAGGCACGGGGAAGTGGGGGGAAATGATCCTGGGCTCACCACGAGTCGTTTGAGGACGGTTTGGAGGCTGGGGGAGTCGGAGTTGTGCCGGCGACGAGGAGGTGGCGGCGCGGACCGCCGCGGGCTTCTCGCCGGCGAGCTCGGGGTCGTTCGGGAGGGGAAGGAGGTCCTGAGGCACCGCAGAGCTTGGGGAGCTAATGGCGTGCTCGACGGGAAGCTCGGGGACAGCTCGGAGTAGGGGCTCGACGTGGGGGTACTTCGACGGCCGAATTTTGCGATTTGGGGGAAATCGACAATTCCGCCGGAGAAGGTCAATGTCTTGGGGAAAGTTGGGGGTTTTGGAGCTGGTGGAGTTAGACTAGCTCCGTGCGGGATGGATTTGGGGAATGGTGGAGCGTGGACGAGGAATTTCGCGAAGAGCTTGGGTTCGGCTTGCGCGTCGCGAGGAAGAAGAAGACAACGAGCGAGCAGCGGGGAATGGAAATGGCACAACTGAGCGAGTGAGAGGAGGGGTGTGAGTGCGCGGTCGAGTGCTTGGGCACGCAAGGGAGCACTGTTGCGCCCTCGGGAGCGTGCGAGCGCGACGGGGTGGCTGTCGCGGTCGGCCATTGATGGCGCGGCGAGCTCGAACAGAGCGCACAGCAGCGCGGTGGGCGTCAAAAGATCATCGCGTGATGAAGTGGAGATCCTCAGCAGAGGCTTTGGCGCGACGCGAATGGACTCTACCCCTGCAGTGCGCTCGGCGCGGCGCCGAGCGCGCGTGCGGCCATGGCGGCGCGCGACCGTATGATGGCGCTCCGCGCGCGCGGAGGCGAGGCGACGGCGGCGAAGTGATGGCTCGGGAGTGGCCGGACAGAGCTAGGCGACAAGCGGCCAGCGTCCGCCGCGGCTTGGCCAGGCTCAGCGCCGCCTGCGCGCTCGCCGGCATCGTGGCGGCCGAGCTCCGGCCAGCGCAAGCGCGCGCGCCAGGGCACTGTAGCATGCCCCGTGGAAGCTCCGATTTCCGAAATTCGAATTTTCTCCAAAAAATCGAACTGAACTTCGAAACGGGTAAAATTAAAAAGTTGGGGTCTGAGGTGTGGGACACAACTTTCGAGTGGACCAGCCACTTCGACCAGGCGCTACGGCGCTTCGAGCTTGAAGCCGCAAGCTCGAGCTTGCCGAGCCTCGAACGGTCGGAAAACGCCACTCGACGGGTGAGTGCCCCCCTCGAGCTTGGCTTGCGGAGCCTCGAGGGTGACGGAACGTCGCTCGAGGTAAGTCCTCGAGCTTGGCTGCGAGCCTCGAGGGTGACGGAACGTCGCTCGAGGGTAAGTGCCTATGACGAGCTGGCTGTGGAGCCTCGAGCGTGATGGACGCGTCGCCCGAGGGTCCTGTCGTGCGGCCTCGAATCGTGAACGGAAACTACGGGGCCTCGAGGTCGTGTCGTGGCATAGCTCGATCGTGACGGACTAACTAGGCTCGATGGTCACGGACTAGCTCGATCGTCACAATACGGACATAGCTCGATCGTCACGGACATAGCTCGATCGTCACGGACAATTACTGACTAAGGCTCGATCGTGACGGACATCCGGGCTAAGCTCGACTCGTGACGGACATCCCTGCTCGAGGTCATCGAGCGGAACGAACGCCGTGGCGAGGTTGTCGCGAAGGGCTGTTGGTGATGACAACTACTCTTTTGGTCCGAGATTTTTAGATTTCAGTTGGGTGCCAAACAACCCTTGTTTCTGAATTATAATTTGAATTTTTGACGAATTTTTGAATTTCAATCCCAATTCCCTGTTGCATTGATTTTAATTGCACTTTTTAATTCTTTTTGACATCAGAGATGTCACAATGAGTTGTCTAACTAGAACTAGGCCTCTATCCTTGTAACCTCCTCTTTTTTTTGTTTTCCCATGGTGGGTCTGGTTATAATAGTTTCTTAGGCTTAAGTCCGCGTATATCGTTTCCTGGATTCCGATATCCCCAATGTTTCACTCCCACTTATTTTGGGAAGACCCTTTCTGAGAACTACCAAAGGCACATATTTGATATGTGGAAAAGATAAATTATCAACTAACCTTTCGATGGGAAAGTATGAGATTGTTGCCTATATCACAAAATAATACTTCCTAGAAGAAACAACAGAAGAAGAAGGCATCTAAATCTATACCAAAGTCATGGAAGAGAAAGCAAGTATGGAAGGTGAATCTACCTGGGAACTCTAACCTAGACTCGCCATTAGGAATTTAAAAAATTGAAGGAAGTCCTGTTCAATGAACTCAAAATGATGAGTCCTTACCAAAGGTAAATTGGTAGACACTTATATTTTTCCTCTTTCTCTCTCTAAAAAGTTGCACACATGAAGGTCCACAAAAAAAATTGGACACATGAAGGTCCGAGGAAGAGAGGATGAATTAATAAATTCTTCATGGGCAAAAGGAACATCTGGCCGAAAATGGGAGCCAGCCGGGTCCGCCACGGTTTGACCGACCCACTTTGAGCCAGACTCGGGCCCAATTTTCTACACTGAGTCCTACTCGTTCTATTTTTCCTTCCCCGCCTACTATGGTTTTCAATTATATAGATAAAGACCAAGGACAAAAATAAAGGACAACATCAAGGTGAACACTTTCATTGATTACATTCATATCACCTGCTTTGAGTTCTTTGTGCCCCCCCTGAAGTCAGGAACCATGAAGAAGGCAGCCAAGGAATTAAGAAGAAGTTCATCAACTCCAATGAAGATTGATGAAGCTGACACTCTGTACGTCGACCTTCGTGAAGACTCAGAGTTGGAACGCAACATGATCATCAAGGATCATGAGTTCAGGCATGCTCGATCCTAGCTTCGTAATGAAGGTTGAAGAGGATCATAAGGACATTGCTCATGATATCAATGGAGAGATAGAGAACAACCACAACAATCAAGGAAGAGATGGCTCAAGCCTTAGAGAAGCTCAAGACTAGCATAGATTGGATGGAGCAATTGTTGAACCAATATATTCAATGTGTCTGAGATATTCATCAATCAATGAAGCAAACAGCTCATCTTGAAGAACAAGACCATGAGGAGATGAAGGCTTATTACTTCCGTTGGAAGGGCTTCAATTCCAACCAACAGAGAGTGAGTAAGAGTCGGCTTGGGGGAAGGACCCCCTCAATTAGGTAAGGACCATATTTTCCTGCTTTCATATTGAAAACCAATAAAAATCATAAAAGCCATAGTACATGCTTCTATGTGTGTCATAAACAACTATAAGCAATGATAAGATTCTAGCTTTCTAGAATACATAGTAAGGATGGTATATTTTCTTTTGAGATGATGAATAGTTTGCTCTGCTAACTTCCTTCATAGGCCTGCTTACAACTAGTACTCTATCTAAGTTGCTGAACCAATTATACTTCAATGTGTCTGGAGATATTCTCAATCAATGGAAAGCAAAATAGCTCTCATTGAAGCACAAGACCATGAGGAGATGAAGGCTTAATACTTCCGTTTGAAGGGCTTCAATTCCAACCAACAGAATGAGAAAGGAGTCGCTTGGGGGAGGACCCCCCTCAATTAGGTAATACCTATTTTCCTGCTGTTCATATTTGAAAACCTCTAAAAATAATAAAACCATAGTTACATGCTTTCTATTGTGTGTCATAAAAACTATAGCAATGATAAGATCTGCTTTCTGGAATACATAGTAAGGATGGTATATTTTCTTTCTTGAGATGATGAATAGTTGCTCTGCTAACTTCCTTCATAGGCCTGCTTACAACTTAGTACTCTATCTAAGTTGCTGAACCAATATATTCAATGTGTCTGAGATATTCATCAATCAATGAAGCAAATAGCTCATCTTGAAGAACAAGACCATGAGGAGATGAAGGCTTATTACTCCGTTGGAAGGGCTTCAATCCCAACCAACAGAAGTGAGTAAGGAGTCGGCTTGGGGAGGACCCCCTCAATAGGTAATACGTATTTTCCTGCTTTCATATTTGAAAACTCATAAAATAATAAAACCATAGTTACATGCTTTCTATTGTGTGTCATAAAAACTAAAGCAATGATAAGATCTGCTTTCTAGAAATACATAGTAAGGATGGTATATTTTCTTTCTTGAGATGAAGAATA
>JACEFO010002127.1:0-67125 GCA_015342445.1 Digitaria exilis | reverse complement strand
TAATTACATTGCATTGTACTTATATTACAATAACATCTGTTTTTCTACAGCCTAAGGCTCTGAGCATTGTTCCGCAAACCGGTTCAGCCTCTTGCTTCAGGCCCCTAAAGAGTGACTCCGTACAATCTGGCGCTGCGCCCTGAACTAATGTACCTATGTCTACCTCCGGGTACCTGGACTTCACTACTGCAAGGACATGCACAAGACAAGCTTCGAAGATCTCTTGATGTAGGCTTTCAGCTGTCTTGGCATGGCCCTCAGGCGCTCCAAGAATGTCTGCGGTGTTGAAGGGTCTTCGGGCACCAAGGCTTTCACCACCGGATTCGCTGCCTTCTCGAGCTGCGCGATCCGGTTCAGGGCTTCTGCCAGGTTGTCGTCTGACTTCTTCATCTTCCGCAGTTCTTCTTCAAGTTCAGACATTCGCCCGGCCGCCTGCTCAAGTTTCTCGTCCAGCACCTTCTTGTCTGCTAAGTGCTTCTGTGCTTGGACGAGAATCCCTGGATAACCGATTGTTCTCCTCCTGAGCACCCTCCAGGTTCTTGGCAAGCTGCTTCTGTTGCTCGAGGATTTGAATTAGCTGATCATCGGCATCCCTTGCGCTGCTGACCGCCACTCGGAGTTGTTCTTTTACGCCTTCATGGTCCGCAGTGAGGGTCTTCAGTGCGTCTTCATAGCGGTTGGCCACATTGGACCAATCCGTCATCTTGATCTGGGCTGCTGCGAGTTGTTGTTTGTGCCCCTACAAACACACGACAGAGGCAGAATTGTTATTGAACACAGACAAAGGATATACTAGTGCAAGAATTCGGTGGCAACAGGGCACCTTTGAGCTCAGACTTTGCTGCTGGCAAGCTTCTTCTTCACGTCCTCCTTCTCTGCGGCCAATTCCTTGGTGCGCAGATGCAGAGTACGGATCGTGTTGGCGTCTTCCGCCTCCTGGAGCTTGCGAATCTTTCGCGCTCACGCTCCAGCTCTTGTGGAGACGGTCCGCCTTGGCGTGCATCAAGGAAATGTTGTGCAGATACTCGGTCTTCTTCCTTGATGCTTCGCCAACAGCCTACAACAGAGTTGATTATACAAAATGCTTCCTCAAAACTATAAGTCCAGGGTTGTTTTTACTAACCTTGAAGTAGGCCACCGCCCTCTCGGCGTGGTACATTCCCCTGTCGATGTGGTGTTCGTCCTCCTCCGTGTCCAAGATATATTCAAATGTCTGTGGGTTTGGATTGAACACCGGGTCGAAGCTCCCAATGCGGAAGCTCCTGCCCTCTTCTTCGGCTCCGGTACTCTGAGGTACCCTGGGATTTCTTCAATTATTTGCTCCGGGGTTGTTTCTTCGGTTTGCTTCCCCCTTGAGCACTCTGCTTCCGCCCCGGTTTGAGTTGTCACTGTAACGCTCGGGGGCTGTGCAGAAGACTGATCACGGCGTTCCTGCTCGGATTCTTCTATTACTGCCGCCGTGACCAGTTGTTCGAGCTCCGCCAGCACTTCCGCGCCTGTTTCCTCCACTTGGGCTTCTGCTGGTGCTGACGGGTCGGCCGGCAGAGTTGTTTGGGCTTCTGGCAGGGTTGTTTCTGGAACAACCCTGGGTTCTTCGGGCACTGAGGCCTCTGGTTCTACGGCCATGTGGTCAACCTGGGGTTCTACCCTGATTGTGGCTGCAGTTTTTTCAACACTGGAAAATTGAAGTCTGTTAGTCCTGACAGCATATTCTAATGGGTACTTCCACAACTATTTATGAAATACTTACATATTGGAGGTCGCATGGGGATCTCTGGCTCCCCCAAGGTGAACTCCTCCTCCACCTCCTGCCCCGCCGTTGAAGTCCTGCTGGATAGGGTTCTTCAAAGAATCGGCGTTGTCCCTTCGAACGGCACGGAGGCAGGGTTGAGGATCTCATGAAGAATCTCTTCATCAGACAGTGCACGCCGCGCAGAGCTGCCTTGATGCGGCATGCTGGTTCCTATCACTCCGATGGCTATCCCCGCCTGAAGTTGCAGCTACTCTGGGTTGCGGGGATACCTTTGCCCTCCCTTCTGGAATGGTTCTGGCACGGGGCTTGGGCATGGTGCGCGCTTTCTTTGGCACTGGCGCTTGAGCTTCAGTTTGGCGCCGGTCTCTTGGACCTTTCTCCTCCCTTGGAGGTCGCCCCTGCCTCAGATTGGGCTTCTTCTGGGTCCTGTGGTTCAGATTTTATCATTGGCTCATCAGGATCTTCACTTTCCACTGGCTTGCTTCGGTGGACTTTTTCCCTTACCTGGGAATCCACACAGCATGCCAGTAGGGCTGCTTCCTCTGTGTTGCTTGATCCAGAGGTGGCAGGCTTACATACAGCGTGCGTCGGGCTTCAATACTATAATGACCAAGATGTTAGTTCCCCATGTTTTTTCAACAATGCAGATATGAATTCAGATAAGGAATTTACCTCGGGTGTCATGGTTATTGCGGAGATTTCTGGAATATCTGGAAATTGTTCATCAGTCATCACCAGGAATTTCTTCAAGATTTGGTTCACCCTCTTCTCTGATAAGTCCCCGGTAGCATTCCTTGAGGGGTCTGTCTCCCCAGAGTACTTGTACCCTGGGTTACAGCGTTGCCTGCAGGGGTTGAATCCTCCTGAGTAGGAATGACCGGAAGACTATGGCTCCTGTTAGGCCTTGTGCCTTCAGGTCTCTGATCATGGCCAGTAGCTCAGGAATTTGTGTGGCTTCATCTACTCTGATTGTTTTATTCCAGTTCAGCTTCATCACTGGAGGATTCCCCGAACGGCCCTGCAGCTGTGGTTGGTGGTTCCAGGTGTAAAACCACTCTTTCTGCCAGTCCTTAAGGCTTTCCTTGGTGGTATAATCCAAATACGCTGCCCTCATGCCTTGGCGGAACTGGATCACGACCTTGCCCACCACTTGCAGTGGACCGCTAGAGTCTTCACCCTAAAGAGATGGCGGAACAGGGCGAAAATGGGGGTCTATCCCTAGGAAGGCTTCACACAGATGGATGAAAATGGATATATTCAGAATGGAATTGGGATTCAAATGGCACAGGCTCAATCCCGTAAAACTGGAGGATGCGGCGGAAGAAATCACAGGTGGGCATACCGAATCCGACTTCATAGAAGGCCTTCCATACTGTGATTTCTTCGGTTTCTTCGGAGGATATTCATGCCTGTGTGCGCTTCTCCACTGGCTGATCTTGCTGCGCGGGCAAGAATCCATCCGCCTCTAGGGCTTTGATGTGTTTCTCCCGTCAGGTTGCTGGTGGGCCAATCACTGATGGGATCTTCGACAATGGTTGTTCCCCCTGCGGGTGCTGTCTCCTCGGTCGTAACGACCTGCTTCATTGCTTCCGCCTTCCTTTTCGAGCCTTTGCCGCGGCTAGAACCTTCACCACCAGCCATTGTGATCTTTCGAGATTTGGTGGGATTGGATTTAAGTTTGGGGGAAGAAGTGGATGCTTGAGTGCGGTCTCTGGATTGTGCGAACTGCGGTTGCAGCAAAACCCTAGATCTGTTTCGCGAAAGCGTATAGATATGAGGGTCGCGGGCGTTTATATGGGCTTTTCGAAGCAGTTACTTCTGGTAAATTTCATTTTTGGTCCTTTCTTGATCCTATATTTGACTTCGTTCAAATTTAGGCTCGGGGGCTGTGGATATATTTTTCAGGAAATATTTTTCTGAAAGTTTTTGAAGAATTTTACAAGACTTCGGGTTTCTCGGAAATTGATTCTCTTTTGGTTCGGACTTCGAAAGAGCCTCGAATTTCTTCTTCAAAGATAAACGAGGCTCGGGGGCTGCCCAATTGGGCGCACCTAATCGGTGCGCACCAATCCGAACTTCGAGAAGTTTTATGGCACATCATTTACCTATTGAACAGCATGGTTGCAACTTCCAAGATCAAAGAACCCTGGCGGTCCTCAAAGAACCCTGGCGGTCTCAAAGAACCCTGGCGGACTCAAAGAACTCTGGAGGACTTCAAAGAACTCTATATTCCAACAAGGCTGTTCTTCAGGAGATAAGGTGCTCGGGGGCTTGTGGGTGTAGAGTCCTGACGGACTAAACAACCCTGGCGGCCCATCCTATGGGCCGGCCCAATGAACAAGACTTGACGTTACAAGACAAGGAGTAGTCCTGGTCGGTTTGGATATACTGTATTAGGGAATTAGAGATAAACTTGTAAAAGTCCTCCTAGTCCTATACGGTTTCCATGTAACCCTACCTCCCGGACTATATAAGGCGAGGTAGGGACCCCCCCTCAAACACCGTTCATCAATACAAGATACACCATACAGGACGTAGGGTATTACGCTCCGGCGACCCGAACCTGTCTAAAACCGTCTCTTGTCACCTTCGGCTCTAGATTCTCGACGACTTCTCCCAACCCTTCTCTCGGGGCACCCCCTCGAGAAACCCAGTCAGCATAAATCGCCGACAGACGCAGAAGAAGACACGGGCCATCAAGCCTGTGGAGAAGGTCGCAACAAAGACAGTTGATCTCCAAACAGGAGATCCAACGAAGACAGCAGTGATTGGCTCCACCCTCACTCCTCCATAGGAAAGCGCGCTCGTCGACTTCCTGCGAGCCCAGGCGGACATCTTTGCTACAAAGCCTTCTGACATGCCTGGAGTCCCCAGAGAGTTGATCGAGCACAAGCTAGACCTCAGCGAGAGCGCAAAACTCAAAAAGCAGCGCCTCCGAAGATTCGCCACAGAGCGTCGGGCAGCCATCAAGAAAGAGCTAGCTAAGTTATTAGCAGCCGGCTTCATTAAAGAAGTCTTCTACCCGGATTGGTTAGCCAATCCGGTTCTTGTAAGAAAAAAGAATTCAAATGAATGGAGAATGTGCGTTGATTATACCGATCTCAACAAACATTGCAAAGAAGGATCCCTTCGGGCTTTCTCGCATCGATCAAGTCATCGACAGCACCGCCGGGTGCACCCTACTCTGTTTCCTCGATTGTTACTCAGGATCATCACCAGATATCGCTGAAAGAAGAGGATCAGATCAAAACTTCATTCATCACGCCATATGGCGCATATTGTTATACAACCATGCCTTTTGGCCTGAAAAATGCAGGTGCCACATATCAGCGGGCGATACAGGGTTGTCTTCAAGACCAACTTCATCGAAATGTCGAAGCCTACGTTGATGATGTGGTAGTCAAGACAAGAAATCCGAGGATCTCATCGCTGACCTCACCGAGACGTTCGATAACTTACGCAAATGGCGATGGAAGCTCAATCCCGCCAAGTGTGTTTTCGGCGTTCCATCTGGAAAGCTCCTTGGTTCATCATCAGCGAACGCGGCATTGAGGCTAATCCAAAGAAGATAGCAACTATCATGAACATGGAGCCGCCGCGCACCGTCAAGGATGTCATGAAGCTTACGGGCTGCATGGCTGCACTCAACCGCTTTATCTCCAAACTGGGGGAACGCGGGACTGAGTTCTTCAAACTACTCAAGAAGCAAGACAGATTCCAGTGGTCTCAGGAAGCTCAAGTCGCCTTCGACAAGCTCAAGCTGTTCCTGACTACACCACCTGTGCTCACTGCACCGCTCCCGGGCGAAGATCTCTTGCTCTATATTTCAGCAACCACTAATGTCGTCAGCGCCGCCATGTTGTTGAACGCGATGAGGAAGGTCATCTTCAAAGATTCAACGACCTGTGTACTTTGTGAGCGAAGTCCTCTCGGACTCCAAATTCAGGTACCCTCAAGTTCAAAAATTCTATATGCTGTCTTAATGACATCCAGAAAGTTGCGGCATTACTTCGACACCTACAAGATCATCGTGGTTACTGGTTATCCTATCGGCGAAATTCTCCACAATCAAGACGCTACAGGGCGTATCGCCAAGTGGGCTGTTGAGCTCGGAACATACAGCATCGAGTTCCGTTCTCGCACGGCCATGAAGTCTCAGGTCCTTACTGATTTTATATCGGAATGGACCGAGCACAATCTCCCAGTCGCCACCACCAAGCCTGAGCATTGGATCATATATTTCGACGGGTCACTCAAGCTGGAAGGCGGAGGCGCTGGAGTTCTGTTGATCTCACCTCGAGGAGATCAACTCAAGTATGTTCTGCAGATTCAGTTCGCTGTCACCAACAACGCTGCAGAATACGAAGCACTTCTTCACGGATTGAAGATGGCCATTACCCTCAGTATCAAGCGTCTGCTAGTATATGGGGATTCAATGTTGGTCATCAAGCAAGTCAACAAGGACTGGAATCGAAACCATGAAGACATGGATGCGTACTGTGAAGAAGTTCGGAAATTGGAAAAACACTTTCTCGGCATTGAATTCCATCATGTTGAGCGAGATTACAACGTCGCTGCGGACGTCCTATCAAAGCTGGTTTCTTCCAGAGCAGAGGTGCCTAGCGGGGTGTTCGTCAATGAACTCTCCAAGCCATCAATTTCTGCAGCGGCAACTTCTGATGATACAACCTCAGCTCCCGAGGTTATGCTCATTGACGTCACTTGGAGCGCTCCGATTATAGACTACATCTTGCATGACAAACTCCTGCCAAGAAGGCAGAAGCTCAGCAAATTGTCCGCCGTAGCAAGTCCTATGTTATAATCGGCGATACACTGTACCGACGTGGCGCACGCTCTGGCGCATTAATGAAATGCGTCTCACAGCAAGAAGGAGTCAACATCATGGAGGAAATTCACGCTTGGAGAATGTGGCAATCATGCAGCCTCCCGCACTATCGTAGGCAAAGCCTTCCGTGCCGGGTTCTACTGGCCTACAGCTCTACACGACGCTGAGGAAATCGTTCGTCACTGCAAGGGTTGTCAATATTTTGCTCATCATTCACATCAGCCTGCTCACAAGATCAAATTGATACCTCCGTCATGGCCATTTGCATGCTGGGGGCTTGATATGATTGGAAAACTACCCAGGGCGCCTGGTGGATTTGAATATTGTTTTGTCGCCATGGACAAATTTACAAAGTGGATAGAAGTCTTTCCGGTTGTCAAACCAACCTCTGAGAAAGCAGTCCAATTTCTCCAAGAATTGATTCTTCGCTTCGGGATACCACACCAAATCATCACAGATTTGGGTACCACCTTCACAGGCAGCAAGTTCTGGGACTACTGTGAAGATCGCAGCATCGAGGTATCCTATGCTTCTGTTGCTCATCCTCGTGCCAATAGACAAGTCGAAAGAGCCAATGGTATGCTCCTTGATGGACTTAAGGCTCGCATGGAGCGAACCCTGAAGAAAGCAGAAGGCCGGTGGATGAAAGAACTCTTTCCAGTTGTCTGGGGCCTACGATCTCAACCCAGTAAAGCTACAGGGCAATCTCCCTTCTTCCTGGTGTATGGATCAGAGGCTGTTTTACCTGTTGACGTCATGCACGGTGCTCCTCGCGTTGAGGAATTCCAAGAAGCTATGGCGGCACGAACAACGGATGCTAGAGGTTGATACGGTTGAAGAAGTACGACTGGCAGCTTTGTTACACAACGCTGCGTATCTTCAGGGACTCCGCAGATTCCATGACAAAAATGTGAAGACAAGATCATTCCAGATAGGAGACTTGGTGTTATGACGAATCCAGAATACAGTTGGCCATTCCAAGCTCACTTCACCTTGGGATGGTCCATTTATTGTTTCCAAGGTACTCAAACCAGGCACCTACAGACTTCAAACAGAAGACGGTGTGGAATTACCAAATCCTTGGAATATAGAACACCTACGCAAATTCTACGCGTAGCTCCATCATTGCAACAATGCTCCGGCATCGCAAGAACCAATTGCTTTGGCATCCAGAGTTCTTCTGTAACAATTGCTCCGGCACTATACGAACTAATTGCTTTAGCATTACATGTTCTCTTGTACTGTTGTTCCGGCAACGAGATATATTTTAATAAAACTCCCTTTACTGGGTTGTTTATTTGTCTTCATGACATCATCCAAAACTTCCGTGTTCTTTCTAGACTTGGACAGTTTCTTCTACATGCATTCGGAGCTTATAAATGAGGTCTATCCGGGTTCTTTCGGGGCCAAGAACGGATCTGTTCCTCCTATTACGCTATTCTATGATAGTTTCAAGCTTAACGCTGCCGCTCCGTGGGTCTTACTGGGTTCTTGCGTCGGCAAACCATATACAGTTCGTTCCCAAGTACCCTCCTGGGGTACATTCTACTAGATAGCTTATGCTATAAGAAATCTCCCTGAGTTCCTTCGGCTCCTTTACAGGGCTGCTTTTCACAAGTTAAAATCTACGCAACGTACATTTTGACTAAGTCCTGGTCAGCGACACAGAGACAACCCGGGAATTTATAGAAATTCTTGGTTTTTCTTCATAACATGGCAATAATATCTCACATTGCATAATACTTATATTACAATAACATTTATTCAACATTACAGCCTAAGGCTCTGAGCAATTGCTTCTGCAACTGGCTCGGCCTCTTGCTTCAGGTCCCTGAAGGCGGATTCGGTACAGTTTGGCTCCGCGTCTTCTACTAGTTTGCTAATGTTCACTTCAGGGTACCTGGATCTAACTACAGCAAGGACATGCACAAGACAAGCTTTCGAGGATCTCTTGATGTACGCTTTCAGTTGTCTTGGCATGGCCTTCAGGCGCTCCAGGAATGATAGCGGCGATGCAGGGTCCTCCGGGACAAGGGCCTTCACCACCGGGTTCGCTGCCTTCTCTAGCAGTGCTATCCGGTTTAAGGCTTCGGCCAAGTCGTCGTCTGACTTCTTCATTAGCCGCAAGGACTCTTCCAGCTCTGACATCCTCTTGGCCGCCTGCTCAAGCTTCTCGTCCAGCACCTCTTGTCTGCAAGATGCTTCTGTGCTTGGACGAGATCTCTGGATAGCTGATTCTTTTCTTTGCGAGCATCCTCCAGGTCCTTGGCAAGCTTCTGTTGCTGCTCGAGGACTTGAATTAGCTGCGCGTCAGCATCCTTGCGTTGTTTGACCGCTACTCTGAGTTCTTCTTTGATGCCTTCATGCTCGGCAGAGAGGGTCTTCAACGCTTCTTCGTGACGGTTGGCCAAGTTGGACCAATCCGTCATTTTGCTCTGGGCTGTTGATAGCTGCTGTTGCACCCCTGCTCACACAAGACAACGACAGCGTTGTTATTCAACAAAGACAATGAAAATTTCGTTGCAAGACTTCGGTAGCGACAGAGTACCTTTGAGCTCTGCTTTTGCCGTTGCAAGCTTCTTCTTCATGTCCTCCTTCTCCGCGGCCAATTCCTTGGTTCGCAGGTGCAAGGTGCGGATCATGTCGGCGTCTTCCGTCTCCTGGAGCTTACGGTCTTCGCGTTCACGCTCCAGCTCCTTCTGGAGACGGTCCGCCTTGGCGTGCATCAAGGAAATGTTGTGGAGTACTCGGTTTTCTTCCTTGATGCCTCGCCGACTGCCTGCAACACAGTTACTATGAGATATGCTCCAACAACACTACAAGAACAGGGTTGTTTCACTAACCTTGAAGTAGGCTACTGCCCTCTCGGCGTGGTACAGTCCCCTATCAATATGTTGTTCATCCTCCTCCGCGTCCAAAATGTACTCGAAGCTTTGCGGATTCGGATTGAGCATTGGGTCGTAGCTCCCGATGCGGAAGCTACCAACCTCTTCTTCGGCTCCAGTACCCCTGGGTACTCGGGGGATCTCTTCAATCTTTGCTATTGGGTTTGTTGCTTCAGTTTGTTTCCCCCTTGAGCACTCTGCTCCGCCCCGGCCTGGGTTGTTCCTGTGACGCTCGGGGGCTCTGCAGCGGACTGGTCACGGCATTCCATTCGGATTCTTCAATCACCGCCTGAGTGACCAGCTGTTCAATGTCCGCCAGCACCCTCAGCAACTGTTTCCTCGACTTGTGCTCCCTCTGGTGCTGGCGGGTCTGATGGCACAGCTGTTTGAACCTCCGGCAGGGTTGTTTCTGGTACTACCCTGGTTCTTCGGGCACTGCGGCCTCTGGTTCTACAGCTGCATGATCAACCGAGGTTCTTCCCTGGTTATCGCTGGCGTTCTTCAACTCTGGAACAATAAAGTTGTTAGTCACAGCAGTATATTACGACAGTACATTATGTGTTGCTCGACAAAAACTTACATGGTGAGGGCCGCATGGGGATCTCTGGCTCCCCCAAGGTGAACTCCTCTTCAACGTCCTGCTCCGGCGCCGATGGTCCTGCTGGGCAGGGTTCTTCAACGATTGGCGTTTCCTTAAAAATGGCGCGGAGACAGGGTTGAAGATGTTGTGCAGGATCTCTTCATCAGTTAATGGTTGCCGAGCAGAGCTGCCTTGCTGCGGCATGCTGGTTCCAATTTCTCCAATAGATATCCCCACTGAAGATGATGTCCTGGGTTGTGGGGATACTTTGCCCTCTCTTCTGGGATAGTTCTGGCTCGGGGCTTGGGCAGTGTGCGTGCTCTCTTGGGCACAGGCGCTGCTGGCTCTGTTGGTGCTGGTCTCTTGGACCTTTCTGCTCCCCTGGAGGTTACTCCTGATTTGGCTTGGGGTTCTTCAGGGACCTGTGGTTCAAGTTTACCATTGGCTCGTCAGGGTCTTCAATTGCAGATTGTATGTGTACTTGATCTCTTACCCCCGGATCCACACAGCGTGCCAGCAATGCTGCTTCTTCCGTGTTGGTTGGGTCCAAGGGCGGCAGACTCACATACAGTGCGCGCCTGGCTTCATACTGTGATGATCAAGACATAGTTTACATTCTATTTTCAACAATAAGGCGATATATTGCTTTCAGGCAAGGATTTTACCTCAGGTGTCATGGTAATTGCAGAAACTTCCATTATCTCTGGAAGTTGTTCATCGTTGACCACCAGAAACTTCTTCAAGAGTTGATTCACTCTCTTCTCTGACATGTTCCGGTGGCATTCCTTGAGGGTCAGCTTCTCCAGAGTACAAGTACCCTGGATTGCAGCGTTGTTTACATGGTTGGATCCTCCTCATTAGAAATGAACGATATACTATGGCTCCTGTCAGCCCTTGCGCTTTCAGATCTCTAATCATATTGAGCAGCTCAGGGATCTGCATTGCTTGATTTACTCCAACTGTTTCGCTCCAGAATGGTTTCATTACTGGAGATTCCCTGAGCGGCTCTGAAGCTGTGGCTGGTGGTTCCATGCGTAGAACCATTCCTTCTGCCAGTCCTTGAGGCTTTCCTTGGTTGTATAATCCAAATATACTGGCCTCATGCCCTGACGGAACTGGATGACTACTTTCCCCACCACTTGCAAGGGTCCGCTGGAGGTCTTCACCCTAAACAGATGGCGGAACAGTGCGAAATGGGGATCTATCCCAAGGAATGCTTCGCACAAATGGATGTAGATGGATAAATTCAAGATGGAGTTGGGATTTAGATGACACAATTCAATCCCATAAAATTGCAGCACACGGCGAAAGAAATCGCAGGTTGGCATACCAAATCCAACTTCATAAAAGACCTTCCATACCATGATTTCCTCGGTTTCTTCGGTGGGGTATTCATGCCCGTTGCGCTTCTCCACCGACTGATTTCTTGGGCTGCTATGAATCCATCTGCCTCCAGGGCCTTGATGTGTTTCTCCTTCAGAGTACTGGTTGGCCAGTCACTGATTGGATCTTCGATGATCGTCATGTCTCCCGCGGACGCTGCTTTCTCGGTCGTAACGACCTCCTTCATAGCTTCCGCCTTCCTCTTCGAACCCTTGCCTCGGCTGGATCCTTCACCACCGGCCATTGGAATCTTTCGTGATTTGGTGTGGATTGGATCTAAGATTGGGGAGGATGTGGATGCTTTGCGCGGTCTTTGGATTGCGAGAACTGCAACTGTCGCAAACCCTAGATCTGTTTTGCGAAAGGAGTACGAATACAAAGGGTCGCGGGCGTTTATATGGGCTTTTCGAAGCGTTACTTCGGTAATTTTCAATTTTGGTCCTTTCTTTATCCTATATTTGAATTCGTTCAAATTTAGGCTCGGGGGCTGTGGACATATTTTCAGGAAATATTTTTCTAAGAATTTTCGGCTTCAATTGATAAATTTATGAGGAATTCTAAAAGAATTCGGGTTTCTTCGGAAATTGATTCTCTTTTGGTTCGGACTTCGAAAGAGCCTCAAATTTCTTCTTCAAAGATAAACGAGGCTTGGGGCTGCCCAATTGGGCGCACCTAATCGGTGCGCACCAATCCGAACTTCGAGAAGACTTATGAGCACATCATTACCTATTGAACAGCATGGTTGCAACTTCCAAGATTAAAGAACCCTGTGGGTCTCAAAGAACCCTGGCGGATTTCAAAAGAACTCTGGAGGACATCAAAGAACTCTGTACTTTCAACAAGGCTGTTCTTCAGGAGATAAGGTGCTCGGGGGCTTGTGGGTGTAGAGTCCTGACGGACTAAACAACCCTGGCGGCCCATCCTATGGGCCGGCCCATGTACAAGACTTGACGCACAAGACAAGGATTAGTCCTAGTCGGTTTGGATAGACTGTATTAGGGAATTAGAGATAAAATTGTAAAAGTCTCCTAGTCCTATACGGTTCCTATGTAACCCTGCCCTCCGGACTATATAAGGGGAGGCAGGGACCCCCTCAAAACAATCTCATCAATACAAGATACACCATACAGGACGTAGGGTATTACGCTCCGGCGACCCGAACCTGTCTAAACCGTCTCTTGTCACCTTCGACTCTAGATTCTCGACGACTTCTCCCTAAACCCTTCTCTCGGGGCACCCCCTCGAGAACCTAGTCAGCATAAATCGCCGACAATATGTGACGCTGATGGCTAAATTATATTCTCTGAGGTTTATTTGAAAAAAAACTAAATATGGTGAGCAAGGTCAATGCTGATGAGCTGCATAGCCTGCATTCCACTGGAAAATAGTCAATAGAGATGCATGATATGTTATTTGGATATGCTCCAGAGATTATTCAAAGAAATGGTCACCATTTACTCGAGAGGCTTTTTTACATGTACTCGAGGCATTGATAGAGGCGTACGTGGTTGTGTTGTTCATCAGTTCATGTGATAGAGACCATGATTTTGAGACGTATGTTTCGGCGGTCGACGAAATACTTACTCCACACCTCGATGACGACCCAAATCCAACAAAAGATACCATCACGCACGACGATAAGTTTATCCATGTATTTATTTGTCGACAATGACAGTGATGTTCACCGTAGCTAGGTTAGCTATCTCTTTCTATAAATATAGCCACTTTTACCAAAAAAATATATAAACAAATAAAAAAGGTTAGATCCAACAAGCAACTAGCGCTAGCGATTGGCCACGATTGTTGGACAGGCTGCGGTTTGAAAAAAGTGCAAGTTGCCATGCGATCCTTGTTGCATCTATCATCTATCTCGGCGTGGCGTAGGGGCCAACCGATCGTCCCGTCGTTAAATTAATCCCAACTTGCAGCTCATGATGGAATTAAATCCGTTTAACGGGCGCTAAGTACTGCACTAACTCACCATCAGAAGGAGCAAGTGGGTCATGATGCTCATGCGTATGCCAACAAGGAAGAAATGTTAAAAAAATGTTTCTAACTGCTAAAAGGAGTCAACAGCAAGCAGGAAAACATAGAGGATACCATGCATGCATGGTTACCGTGTCATAAAAAATATGAATAAAAAGCATATATTATCATATACAAAGTTTAAGATTGAAACAAAGCTGTACAAAGTTCGATAGCCTTCTGCTGGCACACAGTAATTTTTTTATTACCGTCATACATAGATCTGTCATTGATAAACGACCTGATCATTTAATTAGAAAAACAAGTTGCTGATGCGACGACAGGATACTATAATCTCCACGTTTCCAGAGGGAATCGGTGACCATTCCATCTTAGTACGGATTAAGCAAGGCCGGCCGACCACATACATGAGCAGAGCTCCGCAGAGCGGTACACGTAGAAGGCTCAAGATTTCGTCGTAGACTATGTCATTTCCGTACGTGCTGCATGTGTATCTCTTGCAGGGCGGTATTATGGTTATGTCAGTTCAGTATTATACTCTATTATTGTTGTGGTTGACATGTAATTGTCAAGCGAAAATTCATATAGGAACAAGAATTTTGGTAGTAACTATATATATATCGGAATTTTGGACGCAAGAAAACATTAATTAAGGGTAATCCTCTAAGAATTTTGGTAGTAACTATAGGTATTTTGAAGTATAATTCACATCATTAATCCGTGGAGAATAATTTGAAGAAACCATTTCTGCGTGGCGACATATTTCCACAGTGTCCTGTGGATTTGAGTCCACGACTCGGCACTGGTGCGCATATTTTTCTAGATTTATTATAGGATTTAACTAGCGTTACTCTTTAAGTGGTAGGCGATATGCCCGCCGACAGCGAGGTGCCTGCGGCGACTTCGTCAATTTTGAGGATTTGTCGACCTGGTCTTTTAGAGGTGGTCATAGAGGTAGGGTTGTGTACGTACATTTGTAAGAGCGAGTGTGCGTGCGTGTATGTGAGCGTCCACGTGTGATTAAAAAATATTTATGACGGGATTTTTTTTTCAAACATAAGTGATCCAAACTAAACACAATTGTAACAACAAGGGCTGGTTTATCACTAACACAGTCAGGTCCATCAGCTTCAGATCATTAAAACCTCTACTACTACCAAGGGGAAAGGGAGAGGAGGGGGGCCGGGGAGCAAACAGCCGATACGTGTAAAAGCACAGAAAGGTCCACCCAGTGCACTCCTTGCCCACAAGCGCAGAAAGCCCTCTTGCCCAAGTTGGGAGCAGAATATTGCCCTGAAATTGGAGCCTTTACATCTCCTCTGCTACTTGCTGTTCCTTTTCATTCTTCTCTTTCTCTCAGTCTCTCTCAATTTGCATCGCCCTCCAAGATCTAGAGAGAGAGGAGGGAGTTGTCCCAGTCCGAGTCCCCCAGTACATGCATTATGCGTTGGTAGTTTATGTTATCCACCGACCACCATTCAGTGTCGCCACGACGCCAAATTGCTGCCTGCAGGCGTCAGATCGTTTGGCCCTCCGCTCGCGGCGTGCGTGCGTGCATGCACCTGGAGCCGATACAATACACGCAACTTGCCGGTGTGTTCTCGGGCCATCATTCATGTGATCGCACTTTGCAGATTGGGAGGGAGAGGGGAAATATACTAGTACTATTTTAGATAATTGTATGTACTATTGAATGTACCATTTGCTAGTTAGTTGATCGACAGTAAAGACTTGATAAATGTACCTATCGAGAGAGATTGGATGAACAAGTTGATTAATTATATGTGAAATAAAAGCTGGTAGCAATCAGCCAGTTGGGGACATTCTCTTCTTAAAAAAAAACATTTCGGTTTCTTTTCTAGTTTCTCTTCTCGTCCTGCTTGCTCCAACGATGGAAGTGAGACTTATTACTATTTCTTAATGTTACAAACTCAATTTGATCAAGGTTCACTAGACGTGAATCTATCTCTGTAACTTCTGCATACTAAAACATGTACTCAATGCGAAGAACTGTTAGTCAAAACCTATATACATACTTTGTTCTATTGAAAAAAACAACAAAATACGGCTTATACTGACTGAGAGTGGGGGTATTCCGCAGCAGTTAGTAGGAAAAAAATCGCATTATTTTTGGAGCGTCTCAATCTCAATATTGTTCGTAAAGAAGCGGAATTCTGCGCCGATGGTATTGGTAGGTACTCCCTCCGTCCAACAAATTTTGCAGTTATACGGTTCAATTTGTCCACAAAATTTTGCAGCTGTAGACTATCACATCAACTGTTTGGCATTCCCTACCGATGTCTGACGATGGCTAAAAAAAAGAGAGACCGCACAGCTATGCCACTGGCACGTGCGTGGCCTGGATCCAGCCGCACACTACGTGACACGTGTAATATCACTGGTGTGCGAGCTAGTACGATTTTTGCTGCAAGACTATGATCAGAACAACGTCTAATCAATTTATAAGGGGTATTTTAGTAATTTTACATGTGGTATTGGTATTCTCCTAAAGTCCTACAATTGCAAAATTTACCGGACAGAGGGAGCATGCAGGTATCGTTCATGCCACCGCGCCGTGACCTTTTCTTGTTTCGGTCAGTGAAGCGCGGCACAGGCCGGGCGTGCATGCACCACAGCAGCACGGTCAGCGAAGCGGCACAGGCCGGGCGTGCATGCACCACAGCAGCACTGAGGGCAGCACGCTAGCCGTCATGCATGCACATGACATCGACACGGGCGCGCACCGCACCACACGCACCACGGCAGGGTCGGGGAAAAGGCGATGGAATCGGCCAAATATCTCGTGGCCGCGACGGGTCACGTCGATTCGCGCGGAGCGCAACGCAACGCAGGAAGTGGGGGAGGTGGACGGCATTGAAGATGGATCACTTCTGCGGACAGCAGTGGCCCGGCCCAGAACACTAGTGCGCACGAGCAGCCCATCTGATTTTATCCAGCGATGTAGCGCGACAGAGCTCCATACGCCATAGCCCCGTGGCATAAAAAAAAACGCAGATGAATCATTTCCAGAAAAGAGATGCAAACATATCAAGCGACAAGCAATAAAGACACAAAACACAGAGGTCAAAACGCACAATTGCTCATCACCAGATCATATTCAACCGCAATCAATGCAGCCATGCGATGCCCACCTTAGGGCACGAAAAGAGTGTTGTTCTTCAGTCTTCACTACTACCCTAAAAGAGCACACCCTCAAAAAACACCCTTTCACTACTTTCATGGACTACAAAATGACAGTCTATGAAGCAACAGGTGGTTGTTGCTTTGGACCATTGCTGCGCTCAACCTTCCCGCCGTTACCATTCCCATTCCCATTGCTGCTGGGGCGCCGCTGTTGATTCCCATTCTGAGGATACCCGTTAACGTTTCCGTTCTGGTGGTAGCCGTTCCTATTCTGGTGGTAGCCGTTACCATTCTGGGGATAACCATTTCCTTGAGGCCCACGTCCACGGCCTGAATCCTGGTTCCTGAAGTCGTTCCTCATGCCACCATCATTGTAATAGCCGTTGTTCCGGAAGCCACCCTGTCCCCTGTAGCTGTCCCCATGATATCCACCTCTGCCTGACTGGAACCGACTGCCATTATCATCGCCACGAGTGACAACACCATCAACAACTGAAATAAAAAAGAAAGGAGATCAGATGAATTCAAGCAAAATTAAGTACATGGGAATATAGTAGGGATACCTGGCTGAAACCCAATGTCTCACAAAATAGGAACATTTTAACATAATTTTGTTGGTGTGATAAGGAAACCGAACCCTACACATTATCTTGCCATGAACAGACATTTTACTTTTCTGGGGAAAATGCTATTTGTGGCTTGACTAATTCAGGCATTATTTCAAAATTTACTACTGGCATTCTTGCTGTCACAAAGCTATAAGCGATCAACCTGCATATATGCAGCCTGTATGGTAACATGTCTATTATACAGCCAAGTCGACCTATCCTTACAACAAATAATCAGGGAACAGTAGGTTATTTGATTCAGAATGCAAGCTCCCCTCGTGTTTTGGTTCTTTTCTCCTCGACATATGATTCCCACGAGCCGAAATAAACACAAGATGCCTAAAAGGAAATACTATAAACATTCAGATATTCAAATTTTAGAAATACATGCACATTCTCAGAATATTCAAGTACAATACATCCTCCAGCTCATTTAAACTACTTCAATTGCTTCAATGCAGATGCCCGATAAAACTCAAACCAAAACCACCAATGCAGATGGAAAATTAAAGCAAATGCTAGTAAACAAACCTTGATAGCTGCTTGCATGGACTGCTCAGTCTCAAATTCAACAAAGCCAAAACAGAACAGATCAAGCTGCAGAAACAAGACGAAGATGTAAACAGGAATACAATGTGGGGAAAGCTGGAAACTAGACCTGTAAACTAACCTGATATTTTCTGACTTGTATACCACCAGGTTTAATAGCACCAAACGTGCTCTCTTTTTCAACCATTTGAACAGTCGCGTCGAAAGGCAAATTCTTGACAAAAACTGAATACCCTGGACCTGCAGAACAAGCTAGTGTTACAGACAAGACTAAAAACAATCAATTTCTTTTTGAAAACACAGAGAAAGGAACTAACCATCAGGTGGTTTGTTTTTAGAAACATTTTTATCACTTTGAGGGGCAGTGCTAGTAGCATGGGCAGGTTCAGAAGAAGAGGACACAGATTTTTCCGCATTTTGAGCCGCATGTGGCCTTGGGTTGGGTTTGGGTTTGGGTTTGACAGCAGGTGCAGACGGTATAGTCTCCCTCACTGTCTTAACCTGCAGCCCATCAACAGCACACAATACACATAAATATACCATTAAAGGCATCTACATGCAATTCTCCATATGATTGAAAACAAACCATACAAAACAAATCATATTAGATGAAAAGTAGATGAAACTGTAAAGATTACTGACAATTGATGCATAAGTCTTCTTGGTAACTTCCTTCTCAACTGGAGGAGGAGCTGGAGTGGCCTCAGGTATCTTCTCAATATCCTTGTTAACCACTTTCTTGCACGTCTCAACAATAGCATCATTTTTAACTTGAGTAGTGACATTTGTAGAGGCGGTAATGATTTCATCATTTACATCGACGACAGCATCATTTTTAACCTGGGAAGCGACATTTGTAGACGTACAGATGATTTCATCATTTACAGGCATTATGTTTTCTGTAGGTGGAATGTTTGGTGCTGTACTCTCTTTGATTGAAGCTGTTTCTGGTCATCAAATATCAAAATGTCAGCAAACATGTGTAAGACAAGCTTAAATGTACTCATATTCCATACCTGGCTCAGCTGGCAGGGTGGTACTCTGTGTGCTTCCATCATCATGGTTAGTTTTAACTTCCTTCACGCCTGTTGATGGCCTTTCAAGTCTGATGGCCTTTCAAGTCTGAGCATGTCATTCAAAACAAAATAACCACTTCCTTTTGGAGCAAGAAAGAATGACTGTGTAAATTTTTCTTTCACAGCATCAACAATAAAATATCCAGCAACCAAAATGAGCACCCCATTCAGATTGGATGGCTGTGAATCCACTGTCTCCAACTCTATCAAACAGTTAGTGAAGTCTTTAGACTGAAGTTGTGTATCGATATCCTGCTCAAGCACAGAAAACAGATCAAACATTCAGAACCAACCTATGAATTTACTGTGTTTCACTACAAGAAAACCATTCTCAGCTTAGGTAATTACTGATCACAGGATCAATCATAAGCAAGCACCCAACAACCCTAATTTCTAGGTCCTCATCCATGTCATAATACCCCATATATCAACATAAAGCATATTTTAACTTTCAAAAGTAAACTTTACAATTTAAAAAATGCATGAATTTTGTATCCAATAGAAGTTTAAGATACTGGTTTGTTGCAATTGACAGTAATTACATCAGATATTAAAAGACTCCTGCAAAATACACCGCACTCAGTGAGGGGATACTTCTAATATTAATAAAAAGTAACCTAATAAGGTACGACCATATATGTTTAGTAATAATAAGTTATTACTGACAAAGATTTTTGTAGCGCTTAACACACTTGTCACACACATTGAACAATGATTTAGCCAAGACAGGAGACCATGATTGAGCATTAATAACATCCAATTACAGATCATATAAACGAGTAGATTGCAGGCTCTAGATGATAGGCTAATGTGTTACCACTGATGGATGGTCAGCCTTTACAGCTGTATATAAACCAAAATAAACTAAATATAAACTATTCTCAACAGGGTATATACAAATCATCCAAAAATCTATCTCCTGAAATTCAAACAGGGCAACAATTCCATATTCCATGATGTTGTAAAGAACTTACATCAATTGTGGTTGCAGATATCATGCCTCCATTCGGATCTGAACGACTAAGAATACTTGATTCACCATAGAACTTATGGGCATTCTGTCGTTGGTAACGAAGAACTTCGTAGTATTGTTTTACAAACGCACGCGCAACCTGCAAGTAGAAAAATAATCATTTTGGGTTTAACAATCAACAATTGTCAGGAGTAGATTGTTAACAAAAGGGGCAAAATCAATACCACGTGTGGACTATAAATAGTAGCCAAGTTCTCAGCTTGCAATGCCATTGCTGCATAAAGTATAGATAAATTAGTATTTAAGCACCCTGAAGAGGACTATGTAAGATGCATAGCCACTGTAACAGTTAAATAAGAAATCTCAGAATAAAATGTGGAAAAGAAATACTATAGCTACAGCAATTTAATCTAGTTGGCTGAGTACATAGGCATTTAGCAAGGAGCTCCTAAACTTAATAAAGGATAAATAATCCATAAATAACAAAATTCACATCTATATCATATACAGTATAAAAGAGGTCGTGTTACCTCCTCTTTCTGCAGACAGAAACTGCAACATTAACACAGAAAACACAAAATAAATTCAAAATCATGGAAATAACTTAAGTCAACATAATAAATAATCTCATACAACACTATATAGCTGTTAAATAATTTGACCTGAAGTTTGGTGCCAACTGCCAATCAAATGCTCCCACCAAAAGTACAAAGCACAGGGAAAAAACCATAATGGTAGTTCTTGACTATATATTCCTTTCCTAATAGCAGAACTAATAGCAGGGTAGTCAACAAAGAAACTAAGCGCGACAGGGAAGGTCAGTCAAAACAAAATCCTCAACAAAAAAAAAAATCATCCAATGCCTCCATTGTTTCAAATAAAGTCGACTTTTTTCAGCAATTGATACATAAATTCCATCTAATCACAAAATAGAGGACCTGTTCGCCATCACAGCACAAACCAAATACCGTAGATTCCAAAATCGACCAGAAGCACAGCATCAATTCCAATCTCAAGTCACTCGATTCCAGACTTAACTCGCTACCAAATGCCCTATCGAAAATTGCAATCTACAAGCCAGTCGATTCCAAACAACTTTCGCTACAAAAACCCCAATCGCACAAAAGTCCCCACGCTCCCAAAGCCCAATCTCAACCACCAACCAACTCAAACCCTAGACCTTCACCAGTAACGCCCACGACGAACGCAAGATCGCAGCCGACCCCACCCGATCGCTAATAATCCAGACCACCATCGCCCCGCCTACGCCGAGAGATCGAAGAGCAATGAGGTAGGGGGAAGAGGGAGGGATGAACAACCTTTGATGCTTGACGGCAAGGAGACGGCGCCGCCCCAAGACGACGCCGCCTTCGCCGGCGACGGGAGCGGCAAAACCCTAGCGGCGAGGGGGGAGTGGGCGGCGAGGCGGGGAGAACCGAGGCGAGGTCGAGCCGCTGGGGGTGGAGGTGGAGCTTGACACGAGGGGGGCGTCAGGGGTTTATAGCCAAACGGACCAAAGGGTTTAGGCCGGCGCGCGGCCTCTAGAACCTACCATACTTCGCTGACTTGTGGGACCCGCATGGTGGCTTACCATGGGCGCGCAGTCGGAGGGTGTGGTTCCGAGACTGGGTGGGCCACGACGCTCTCTTTCCTTATATAGTATCGGGCCGCGTGTGACTTTTTTTAGCCCTTGTGATGGCCCATTTAGGCCCGTTTAACATTTGCGCCAACCCATTATTGGTGGGGTCAAGGGCGACCGAACCACCACCGAGCTGCTCTCCCGCCACGGCCCACACCTCCTCGGCTCCTCCTGTCCTGCCGCGGCGGCCATCGGTGGCCTCGCCGTGCCCGTCACCACGGCGGGGCCGCCGCCGTTGGCCGTCCCACCTCGTTGGCTGTGGCATTCGATGAGGAGGGTGGAAAGTCTGGACACGAGATGTTCTCCGAGATTATCAGATCATCCAGTCAGGCAGTCACATTCACGTCCTAGCCGACCTGTGCGCCGACCGCGTGCTCGACGAAATGCTTGAGAGGCGCGCGCGCTCTGAGCGGCGGAGAGCGCCCGGTCCTACGTGCTGTGCCATGGGCTGAGCAGCGTTCCGCATCTTGGGCACGCGTGCCAGCCGGTGGCGGCGCCCATCTAGGTGCCGGCTCCTGTTGCGGACGACCTGGCGACCAGACGCTGACATGGCGGCGCCGGCACTCCATGTGCGTTGCTGAGAGATTCTTCCGAAGCTCGGGACTGTTCGTCCTTCGCGACGACGGAAACTAGTTGCACGCGAGGCTGTTGCAGTCCACATGTCCGAGCCGGACCCGATGAATCTCCGACGGTTGACACTTGACAGTGCCATTGAAATATTAACAGCGCTAGTTGTAGTCAGAGGGGACATCGAATGTCGAAACTCTGTGAAAATCATGGTCAGATCAGTCCGGGTGGTGGATCATTGCAAATTTGCAATCTTGGCCAATTAATTGTGCGTCAGTGCGTGCACAGTTTGGAAAATGGCAAGCGCGTGCATGGCGGTCTGGGTTTGGAGGTATGCGGTATGCCTTGCTCTGTCACTTTCAGAAAATGCTTGTCCTTGTCTGTTCAATTCATCCCTCTGTTGCCAATTTGCATCCTGTGTCATGTCTCTTGTCCTAGATGATCTGTCACTGACTGAGCTACAGTTATACCGTTGAGAGTCGTTTGTCTTGTGCTGAACAGAAACTTAACTTTCTTGCGCAGACTGGAGTAAATAGTAAATACGACCCTCCAGTACTGCACTGTGGGATGTTGCCCTCACGCAAATTATCAATCCCGTTTACTCTGGGGACAAGGGTTAATGGTTAGTTTTGGTTATTATCCTTGTGCGAATGTCAGGTTAGAACTGTTGCAGTTCTTTTTTAGCCAAATCGTAAACAGGTTACACTACAGTTTTAGAACTCCAAGTGAGTTCATCACCACTCTGGCAGAGTGGCAGAAAACATCTACTTATCTAAAATAGTTTGAGATGTTCCTGGAATATAGAAGCCAAATGGTCCTTGTACCTGGAACAGGTGTAGATGGGGACATGGGGTTAAACTATTGCTTCCGATGATTGCTCCATGAAATAAACAGGAGCATGTCGTTTAAAAAAAAAAAACTCTTGTGCAACGGCATGATTCAGTCAAAAGACAGATCACGTCCATACAGAAGAATTTACTAAGAATATATATATGTTGGATCAATTATCTTCCTTCTACAGTTTAGTCTTCAGCAAAATATTAGGTGTTACACTTACTAGAGCCTAAGCTTATTAACAGAAACGACTACAACCATACATATTCAGTTTACACTACTGAAAGAAAGCTGCCTCCGCAGCTTCCATTGTCCAATTTGCATTTTCTCTGTAGCCCCACTGTCTATGACCTCGGCAATAAGGTCCTTGAAGATGGATCTTTCGATTTCCAAAACCATACCATGCAGTACAGTGTCAAAGCTCATCAAGTCTTTCGTTCCATCGACCTCATCTGCTACTGCTAGCATGTTTTCATTTTCATCCTCTTCAGGGCATTTTGTAAGCCTGTCAACCTCTGTACATAAGTCCTTGAATAGTTGCCACCCACTTAACTTCTTTGACTGAAGAAACTTTACTGGTTGACTTCCAGATTTGCAGATGTTCATCTTCTGTGCTATGATTTCATTCACCATGTCAAAAACAAGTCTTCGGTGAAGCTTTTCTGTGCAAGGCTTAGAGAATTTCTTAGCTCCACTGACAGTTTGAATCTCTGAAATTATGTCTGCTTTTGTTTGTTCAAGAATGATGAAGAGCTCTGGATTGATCAGATGACTTGATGGTCGAAATTGACCAAGTAATGCTGTGAAACTAATTTCTTCGTGCAAAAGACCAGATGCCACTAGAATCTCGTAGATATACTGATGATCTTTGTTTGCAGTGACTGATGCCATGACTTCTTTGATATTTGCAGCTTCCTCATTTATTGATTGCAGTTGCTCAAGCTTCTGGATGAGAACTTCCAAGTTTTCTGGTTTAATCTGGCTGACTTCACTGCTCGCCTTAGACTGTGGTGTGTCAGGAAGGCTGTTTGGGTTCCAGCACTCATCTGAAGAATGTGTCTCGCCATCTGAACAGGTAAGAATGGTATTTTCAGATAACAATGCCCAATACACTGCAGAACTATTTATGTACAAAACAAAAATATGAAATTCCGTCGGACAAAGCATGTGGCAAACAGGAGAGACGAAAGCACTGTCTACCTACAGATGCATCCAATGATACACAGTAGGTGTATTTGTAGAGGGGGGCAATGGTGGGCACATCTACTCTAGCATGTATGCACACCAGAAGACACATATCGTGCTCATGCACAAGCGGTGCTGCGTGTGGGGTTACAGTCATGCACTATTGAGCACATCTAGCTGCTGTGGTTCCTCCTAATTGCAGGACCACGAGCTACCTTGTAGCTTTTATTGCAGATTATCTGTCACTAGCCTTATCAGCACACTGACAGCTAGCTGTGCCTGTCCTTTGAGTAACACTATGGGCTTCCTTTTTTTCTCGAATAAACACTATGGGCTTCCTGAATTGAAATAAGACTAAGCTGTAGGATCTATCGTGCTAGTGTTTTTGCAGGAAACAGCCGGTTATCCAATGCAGGTTAATGATGTTAAACTAAGAAACCAACTTCTCACCTTTGAATGAATCTGAGATCCTTTTATGATAGAAGGATGTGTCGAGGACAGAGACAGGGCTGGGGATGTTGTCCTGGGAATGAATGTTTTGGTCTGAACCCAGAATTGAAGGACCCTGAAAGAAGATATTTGCTAGTAAGTATTTTGTGGTAGAGAATGAATACAAAGTAGATTGTTGGTGTAGAATTATATGACTTGTTGATATATGTTTTTTCCCTTTATCTGTACCTTGAAACTTGATGTTGTTGCAACGTTGCATGGTTGAGCAACTGATGAGTTGACACCTGGATGCTTTGGACAATCCATGATACTGAAATCAACTTGCTTTGCTAAGCTGATTCTGCTCCCTGTACTAGGCAAGACCTCGTCACGGTGGCTTTTCACCTGAGAAGGCTTTGACCTTATTCTTCCCTCTGGGGAGACAGCTTCATTGGACTTCTTGCTTGGAGATTTTGGTGAGACCGGTGGGCGAGACCTCCTTTCCGACTCTGCTTTCTTTTGCAGATTTCTGGGGCTTGATGAACTTGTTGGCCTTGGTGAGCTGGCACTGCTGACAGGTTCTTCAGACTTTGACTGAGCTCTGGACACCCGGAGATGAATCTTATCATTCATGCCAGTAGAAGATGAATCTCTGGCCGGCAACTTCCTCAGGCTTCTAAGGCCTGCAATTGGAGCAACCGAAGCAAGTGAAACCCCAGGCTTGTCGGTAGTTCTTGCAGCCTTCATGACCACAATTGGAGGTTGGAACCTTCCGGGGTCAGTGGTTAGATCATACTCTATCCTCTGAACAGCCACTGATCCGGCATTGCTGTTATTCTGGCTCTTAGCATCTTTTGCATTTAATGCCCCCAATATTCTTAGAGCCCTGAAGTCCTTGTTATTACACTCTAAAAAGTCAAGGCTACCAAGCCTTCTCTCTATATCAGCATAGACAGATGCAGTTCTTGTCCCCGGCTCAGCTTCTCGGCATTGTTGTGCTTTTATGTTCTTGGCACTTCTCTCCTGCTGCCTCCAGGGAGCTGCTTCCGTGAGAATTCTTGAGGCAGGCTTGGTTTTGAGTACTGAAGAGTCATTCTTTAGCTGCAACATGTGGGAATCCTGGCAAGTGCTTCTAGGCGAACGTGAAGGATGCTCATGCTGAGTGGCTTGTGCAGGTCTAGGTGACCTTGACGTCTCATGGTTATCAGCAGTCAGCACACCTGTGGCATTTGTTGCTTCTTCCAACCCCATTAGCTTGGCAATGACACTGTTGGCTCTCCTATGGCTCGGGGAATCTTGAGGCCTCAAAGTATCCAAGAGAATATCATCAGTTCTCTTGTAACTGAAGTTCTTCTGGCGTGAACTTGGACTCAAAGACTCCTTCCTACTGTCCAAGGACAATCTAGGAAGCTCTTTGAGCCTTGAGGAAGGCTTCCTGTTTTCCTGGGTTTCGGCTGGCCGCAGGAGTCTTCGGTCATCACAAGAGAAGCGTGACTGCTCCTGGAAACGCCTGTTAGATTCAGTGACAGTTGCAGGAACCTTTGTGCTCCTATCAATTCCAATGATACAGGTCCCATCCATTGATTTGGAGAGCAACAGTGGCCTGGGCGAGTCCTTGTACTGTCCATTTCTCCGTGCCTCCTGCACCGAGGTTTTTACAGTTAGGCCTCCAGAGTCCCGGTTGATGGAGTCCTTCACTATATCCCTGAAACCGACATTAGGATGCGCAGACTTGCTGTTCCTCTCAGTTTCCTTCAAACTTGGCGAACTCTTGAGTGACCTCTGCACAAAGAGCTCCTCGTTGATGTCAGGAAGCTCCTGTTGGACTGATTTGTTGCCATCAAGCGATGAGAATGATGAGCATGAAGAGGAGGAAGAAGAAGCTCTTGATGATTCAATTGAAAGACTGCTGTTTTCGGTCGTGCATTTGCTGAATGTTTTCTCCTGCATAAGCAACTGATAGGTTAGTGCCAGCTTCTTTAATTATTCGTAATATGCTTCTGAAAGATATTTAAAATGGTTTCCCTGACCAAAAACAAAAAAGAAAGAAAGTTGAGTCCAGTCCAGCTAGAAATATTACCAGAACAATCTTTGAGGTACTTGAACTTTGAACTGCAACATTGTAGCTGCTCTTTGGAACAGTATTGTCTGGAAAGCATAAGGATGTATTAGGACAAAATATCCAAACAGTCAAAACAAGCGAATTCTTATGCCGGACATGCAAAACATTGATACATAAGGTGATGAAGTATTTACTGAAATTCATTACTACATGAATGGAATTATTGCAATCGACTGTTGAGCTGTCGTCTTCAGCTAGACAGCTAATCTGCCATTGCTAGAAGGTTTATTTTTAAAACTAAATGTTAAGCTGTCCTGTTCAGATAATCTGTCATTACTAGAAATGTTTAGCATTAAAAAACAAATGTTATAAGCTGTCTTCTTCAGTTTGATTATATAAATGAAATTTATAATACAATATTCCGCTGTCCTCTTCAGTCAGCATGAATAGTAATCCTCACTCATGGTTTCTGGTTCTGGTACCGAAAACTCATCAATGGATGTCATTACGTCAAGGGCCGTGCTCATCTAGTGCTAAAAGTGAGCATGTGCTGTCATCAGTGCATTCTTAAGTAAATGCTTTTATGATCACAGTTACTACGGTCAACCACTGCTATGGTACTCACGCACGCTCTCCTTGCATCGTGTAACTTACAAGAAACCTGCTAGCCTCTTGTCAGTAAAAGAAGGTACACATATAAAAATTTTGATCAAAGTACCAACATGGCAATATATTTTGCAACATCCACTTTACGGGAAGGTGGTTCGCCCATGCTGCAAGGCGACCAGTTTTTATACTCCTGAGCAGTTTTACCAACCAAAGGATTTTTTCTTTTTGATAATCCGTCCGTTGTTCTTTGCTGAACTGAACCTTCCAACTGTCGATCTTACCAAACTCTTCTGCATACTAATTACATGGAAACGCATTTTAGTCTTCAACGCGCACACAAGTAGCATGTTTTTTTTTTAATTTTTGTTTGGTCAAAGAACACTAACTTTCTCATCTAAGTCAACAAACCAGAATGTTAGCTGTGAACGTGAGTGAAAACTGGATCAATTCTTGGAGGCAAAACACTAGGAAAAAAAGGAACAAAAAGAGTCGGCAAAGAATCTGAACTTTAGCAGAGCAGAAATGCAGAATGGTGCAGAGAGGTGCAGTGAAGCAGGCGAGGTAGCCATGGTTACCTGGAGTCGAAGAAGGTGGAGGGAGCCTCTTCTGCGCCTGGCGTCCGCCGCGGCGCCCACCGCCAGTGATGAGCCGCTGGCGGTCGAAGATCTGGAATATGCCGGCCATGCACCCCATTTGCCGGTCGAGCTCCCGCGCGTCGTCGGCGAAGGCGGCGCCGCCGCCGCGCATCCTCGCCGGCATCTTTTGCTCTCGCGAGGCTGCTTCGTTCTCAAGCCCGATCAGGCGCCAAGGCGATGATCACCAGCCAGCTCGCATTCAGGGTGCCAGTGAGCGATGGCCAGAGCACCACCACCACCGGAACACAGAGCAGCAAAAGAGAGAAGGTTCCGAAGCAGAGGGCAAGCCAATCACGGCGAAAGCAAAAGCTGCGAGGAGCAGCTTGCACTCGCAGGTACAAGTACAGATATAGAAGCCGGAGTCTCGGAACTCTCTTTCACACTCTCACACACACATACACACACACACACACACACACACACACAGAGAGAGAGAGCTTTTTGCTCTTGTGTTTCCTTTGGGATGAGCGAGCTCAGCAGAGGAATGTTATCATTGCGGCGGCATGCAGGCTGGCTCTCGTGATGAAGGAAGGAAGGAGAGCTAGAGAGGCGAGCGGGGAAGAGGCCCGTCCCGTGGATTTTAAGAGGGGCGGGGAGGGGAGGTCGGCCGGCGGGCTGGGTGGTTTGCCTTCCTGGGGGCGCGTATGTGATGGGGTTGAAATAACCCACCCAAGGGGCCAAGACCAAGAGGGAGGGGCACTGCACCGGCACGGTGTGTTGGGGGTGGGTCAAGCCATGTCCCTGGTCCTGCGCGTCCATCCATCCACAAGCCATGTGAAGGGGGGGGGGGGGGGGGGGGGTTGGGGGGGCTGATCATTGCTGCGTGCGAGGCTGTGGGTGTGCGCGGGTATGCATGTGATGCCTGTCAGGCCAGAGGCCACAGCTCTCGCCCCCGCGCGCGCGCGCGCACAGGAGCTTTTAGGAGACGGAGGGCAGCCAGCCAGCCCAGGGCCAGCCCCGGCCGCCCCTTCAATTCGTGACGCACCAGCCGGCACCACCGTGTCTCTCTCACGCCGCTGTTGCTGCGTTGCGTTGGTAGCTCGGGCTCGGCCATGCGCGGCCGCGTTGCTGGCGCTGCGAGCCTGCGACCGGGAGGGTGGTGGTGCGCGGCGTGCCACACATGCAGTCGCCGGTGTCGCCACCCTTTTGCCAGGGCGAGTGAGGGGAACAGAACAGCAGCAGCAGGTGGTGTGTACGCTACGCGTACTGCGTACACGGACATTCCCATCCGATCGGTTACCTGAGAGAGAGATCCTGGCTGGGAATACGATAGGTCGTCATGGTCTGTCTGGTCAGTCCTCGCACACGTTTGGATGGATAGAGTCGGATGAGTACTACGTGGTACCTAGCGACGACACTAGCTACTGTTCATCACTGCTCGCCTCGACGTACGTACGTACGTACGTATTCAGGCATCGTATCCTCTGTTTCGATCGTATGCGCCCGTCCCGCCCGGATGTCTGCCTGTCTGTCTGTATGGGATCGAGACAGCGCCAGCGAGTGGGCCTGCCATGCAATTCGTTCGTTCACGGCGTCCTGCCACGCCATGGCCTGCCTGGTGGTGGACTCATGCGTCGTGTGTGCAGTGGTTGCTAATTAAGCTCGCCCTCCGGTGCACCCTACAAACCTGATAGCTGTTACTGCTCGTGTGGTGAGTGTGTGACCGTCTGCCTGCCGCGCACTGCACTCTGAACCTGTGATCTCTTTCACTGCTGCAGCCTGCGTGCGAAAACGGAGAATACATAACGGATCTGGGGGACGGGTGGTTTGGTTTGCCAAAGCGGTGTTTGGACAGGGCAATTATGATGCACAGCTACGTGTAACATGCACGGTCATTGGACTTTAGTGCGCGTTAAGGAAAAAGCTCGCTGGTTGTGGCCTTTGTGGGTGACAAGTTTGCACAGAAAGCAGGTGTGCCATCAACACACGCGCTGTTGCAAGTGTTAAGCCTCTTAAAGAAGGTTGCAAGCTAAGCGGATCGCAGCATATACTATGCAGTACGTACTAGGTATAGAGCACCAACAGCATCAACACGCTGTTAGTGCTAGTTTTGGGGATGGTCGGCTAACCAACGATCACCAGCAGTGTGGCTGCCTGGCTGCAAAAACAAATATCAGACGTATAGGAACCCTATCCTGGCCAGACACATGCATGCTCCAATGAGCACGTACTTCGCATCGATGATGACAATTTCTTTAGGGAAAAAATAAGAATTGTTGGTTGGTTAATCCTTGTGCATCGTCTTTCGGTTCACATCCAGCGATCCCTGAAGTCGGTAGCTCACTCACTCACATGGCGAGCGCATGGTTAGCAGTAAACAAACAACCCCTGAGGCCGATCAGAACACCTCGCGTGACATCACGCTGCGAGCCTGCGCCCCGATCAGGCGCCGGTGGGGTGGTGGCACTAGTAAAAAGCCGGCGTGTACCAATCGAGGAGCTAGCACCGGGATGGCTGCGACCGCGGGCGAGCACTCCCATGGCGGTGCGGTGTGGTGTGCGGGTGGTCCACGACGCCCATGTCGCTCGCCGCTCGTCACAAGTCCCGACGGGCGCCGGGAGGGCGGCGAGCGAGGGGAAACCGGCAGATGCCGGGAGATGCTGACGCAGATCGATCGCAGCGAGTTTAACTACGATGAATGATACTCTGCACTCTGCAGCAGCCAGCCAGCTGCTGCCTGCTGCTGGTGAATGGTGTTAGCAAAACCCTTTCACACTAGATGACCCCTTCGTAGAGGCTAGTTACGGTCCTATATATTTGTAACCAAACACATCAGTGAATTAATCAAGTATTATCGTATTCCTAAGCTTTCATGGTATCAGACGGCTCGTTTCCTGAGCCTCTCTATCGCTTCCGCTTCCACACCGCAAAACCCAAGCGCCGCCGAACTCGCAGCCGCCGTCACCCCACGCCTGCACCGTTCGCCGCTTCCCCTTGCTGGCTCTGTCGATCGCCGCCCTTTCCCCCAGCGTCGCTGACCCGCGCTCCCGTCGTCCTCAGACGCGAGCGCCGCTCGCCGCCCCTCCCGCGTCGCTGATCTCCGCCACCTCGCCGATCGCCGCCTCATGTCGCCTGAGGATGTCGCCGACCTTGAGCGCCTCCGCGCCGCGGAACTCGACCGTCTACGTCGAGACGAGGCCGATCGCCTCGCGCAGGAAGCTCGTGCTCTCCGTCTCCGCGAGCAGGCTGCCGAGCAAGCTCGCCTCGATGCCGAGCGCCATCGTCAAGAGGAGGAAGAGCTCGAGGCCGCCCTGGCTGCCGAAGAAGCCACCGCGGCTTCCCTCCATGTTCAAGCTGTGGCCGTCCTCAACATCCGCTCGCTCATCCCGGTCACCCTCGACCTGGCAAGCAACAACTACTCCAGATGGCGCCGCCTCTTCCTCACCGTCCTCAAGAAGTACGCCCTCACCAGGCATGTCCTCTCCGACGATCCTCGTCTGGACCGTGCCTCCTGGGAATCCATGGAATCGACGGTCCTCACCTGGCTTTACGGCACCGTCTCCACCGGGCTCATGGAAGACATCATGCCCCTTGACACGGCGCGGGCGGCGTGGCTTTTCCTTGAGGATCAATTCCTCGGCAACAAGGAAAGTCGCGCCCTACATCTCGAGGCTGCTTTTCGCCAGTTCACCCAAGGTGTCACTTCTCCAGTACCGACCTCTGTTCGCTCAGCCCTCAGCGATCCTCGCTGGCGTGATGCCATGACCGAGGAATTTGAGGCACTGCAGGCTAATGACACTTGGAATCTGGTCCCTCGTCCTCCTGGCGTCAACATTGTCACTGGAAAATGGGTTTTTCGCCACAAGCTTCATCCAGATGGGTCTCTTGACAGGTATAAAGCTCGCTGGGTTCTTCGTGGTTTCACTCAACGGCCCGGCATCGACTATGAAGAAACTTTCAGCCCTGTCATCAAACCTACCACAGTCCGGACTGTTCTCACTTTGGCACTCTCTCACCAGTGGCCAGTACATCAACTAGATGTCAAGAATGCCTTCCTCCATGGCACTCTTACTGAAACAGTCTACTGTATGCAGCCTGTTGGATTCACTGACCCATCACTTCCGGATCATGTCTGCCGTTTGAACAAATCCCTATATGGTTTGAAACAAGCACCCAGGGCCTGGTACAGTCGCTTTGCTGGATTTCTTCTCTCCATTGGTTTTTCAGAGTCCAAGGCTGACACCTCTTTGTTCATCCTGCGCTCTGGCCTGGAGACGGCATACTTACTGCTCTATGTTGATGACATTGTTCTCACAGCCTCATCTGACAGTTTGCTACGCCAGATTATCACCTCCCTTCAGCACGAGTTTGCTATGAAGGACATGGGACAGCTCCATCATTTCCTCGGCATCTCTGTTACCCGCAGCTCCACCGGTTTCTTTCTCTCCCAGCGCCAATACATCCTCGACATCCTGGAACGCGCCGGGATGCAAGACTGTAAACCCTGCTCAACATCCGTTGACACTTGCTTGAAGCTCTCCTCTGATGGCACCCCGGTGGATGACCCGACGCAGTATCGAAGCCTCGCTGGTGCTCTTCAATATCTCACTTTTACACGGCCTGACATCGCTTTCGCCGTCCAGCAAGTCTGTTTGTTCATGCATGATCCCCGAACACCTCACTTGACGGCAGTGAAGCGCATTCTTCGCTATCTCATGGGTACATTGGACCATGGCCTCCAGCTATATCCCACCTCTCCGGCTGCTATGGTGGTCTATACAGATGCCGATTGGGCAGGCTGCCCAGACACACGCCGATCCACCTCAGGATTTGCTGTGTTTCTTGGTGACAACCTTGTCTCCTGGTCATCCAAACGTCAGCACACTGTGTCCCGCTCCAGTGCAGAAGCAGAATACCGCGCCGTTGCAAATGGTGTTGCTGAAGCTTGCTGGTTGCAACAGCTCCTCCGGGAACTTCAGGAGCCTCTCCGTCATGCCACCGTGGTGTACTGTGACAACATTAGTGCTGTGTACCTCTCTACAAATCCAGTTCAGCACCAGCGCACAAAGCACATCGAGATCGATCTCCACTTTGTTCGTGAGCGAGTTGCTCTCGGTGATTTTCGGGTTCTCCATGTTCCCACTACTATGCAGTACGCTGACATCTTCACCAAAGGGCTTCCTTCATCCTTGTTCTTGGACTTTCGCAACAGTCTGAATGTCAAGACATATCCGGCTGCTGCAACGGGGGAGTCTGCACATATGATGGCGGGGGAGTGAGACTTTCTGTTTATTCTCTCTATCATGTAACTCTCCAGTCTGTATGCGCTCTGCGTAGCATCACGATCAGACTGCGGGGGAGTGTTAGCAAAACCCTTTCACACTAGATGACCCCTTCGTAGAGGCTAGTTACAGTCCTATATATTTGTAACCAAACACATCAGTGAATTAATCAAGTATTATCGTATTCCTAAGCTTTCAAATGGTGATGGTACTGTGACTCGATATGATGCAGGGCTGGCTGCAGAGAGCAACAAACTCTGCTGCTGGTGGTGTTGCCGGCGGAGAGCGGCGTTAACTGGAAGCGAACAAGAAGGCAAGCCCGAGGAGGGAGGGGACATGGGCATTGAGGCGGGTGGTGGTGGGGCTCGGGGGACCAGTGCGGGTGGATCTGGGGGCATGGCTGCCGAGTGCTGGTGACCCTGCGCGTGTGGGCTGGGGACGAATTGGACCCCGGCTCCTGTTCGCCCTCCCGCCATCATCATGCTAGCTGCGTGTGCTGCTGCTTGCCTGCTTCTTTCTCCGCTCGCTCGTTAAACCATCAATGTAAGCCAATGTTAACTGATGATCCTTTTTTTCTCTCTCGAAATTTTCAGTCTTATTGCTCTGAGAAACTTTTCTCTACAGACTACAGATGCACTAGTATGTATACATGTAGAATCCTCGCAAAAAAAATATAGATATACAGGTAAAGAGTAAAGTAAAAAAAAATGGAAACATGTAATCTGGATGGCTTTACAAACCGTGCAATGCAACAGTTTTTCCCGGTCCCGGCCGGCAAAACTCTCGTGACTGGATGCTGCAACGATTGTCAGGTTAGGTGGAAGGATCCGATCCGTTGCCGCGAATTGAAGGGAGTTCGTTATGTTTCCCGCCAACTTTACACTCAGCGCCCGTTCGTGCGCTTCGGACAGGGGATCATTGTCTCTTTCTTTCCTTTCCCGCCGACGTTTCCTTCCCTACGAGGGCCTACGAGGGCGTGTTTAGTTGATGGGAGAAAAAATACTTTTTTAGTTGATGGGAGAAAAAATACTTTTTTTTGGAATGCGTGTTATGTGAGGGGGATGAATAGGAAAGGTGAAAAAAAAATTTTGAATGCCTGTGAGGGGGATGAATGGGAACTAAAAATTACTTTTGGTAAGCTTCCAAATCTCGCAGAAGGATTTTTTCGTTCAGGTTCTGCAACTGCAGCCTGCGTACGACGGTTTAACTCGGAAGGACACTGCAGCTGTTCGTGCAAAAATTTACCCGGGGTCGTACAGCCTGTAGGCGTCTTCGAAGTGCGTGGATAGACTAGAGAAAATATAATGCTAGTATATGACTATAAGTGTGTGACCCCACCCATCGAGGTTTAGATTATGATGATGATGATGATTATGAGTTTGATGGTGCGTGAATCTCTAGTCAGAAGTCGGTACATAGGCTGAAAATATCTTCTTTTCGTTTTCTTTTCTTTTCGTCGGGAACCATTCATTAGAAATTAAGCATATGTTTTATTCTTTTTTATCCCATTTTAACATTGTCAATACACAAAAACCAAAAAAGTTAAGAACCATAGTAGCGATTAAAGATAATGCGTGGCCTCTGCGGTGCAGCCTCAGATGACTGTATGTAATGCAAATCCTAAAGAATCACGATAAAGTGGTGATGGAACAGCAATATAATACAGCATGGACATCGGAGTGGACCAGGATATATACGATGTATACATGGTGTGACAAGAGCGCCGTACCTCACCGGATACTGCAGTCCACTAATGCTCGTGCTACTCCATCCGGTAAAAATCCCCCGTCAACAGCGGCAGGTGCACGAACCGCATCAAGTTGACAAGCTCCACCAGAGAGGCCTCATACGATGAACCATGACGCTTACAAAAAGCGACAAGCTCAGCCTGGACTCGATCTCGACCATCGACAGCCCTTGCCACTCTCTGTCACCCTCTGAAGTTGGAATCCAGCACGAGTCCAGCGGCACGAGTCAACCAACCATTCCATTTCGAACATTTAAGTGCGTGAGAGTGAGACGGCTCACTTACCGTAATTACATTGGATTTATCGCTCAAACAGAACTAAAAAATAAATCTCTCTTTTCAATCTTGTAGCCAGTACCAAATGTACTAGCAGCTATACTAGCGTTGCGTTGCTCGTCAGCGACCGGACACGGGTTAGATACGCATTCAGCTCCTCTGCATGCAGATGGAGTCCTTTGTTGTCATGCTCATGCATAGAGAGTTTCTCGGTGTGAGCCGGCCGGGGGAGCTAGCATCCAAACATGCAGGGGCAGGCAACCAGCATGCAGCGGCGAGCACGCACCGGACAGGCCGAGAGCGACGCAGGCTGGCGCATTGGTTGGGACAGACAGACAGGTGGCCATCCTCCCGGCAGGCGCAATGAATGGAAGCCTCCGGCCGTGTCCACGTCTCTAGCTCCGGCGCCGGGTCGCTGTCTCCGGGCAGGGTCGCTGCCGCCGCAGCTGGGCGGCCGGCCGCCCCGCTGCTCGCGACGCACGCCGCGCGCGTCTGCTTGCGCCCGCGCCAATGTGCCATGCCGGCCCGCGGCTCTCATGTCGCTGTAGTCGCGGTCAGTTCTCTGGTGAAGTGAACGTGAGAGCTGGTACAGGCAACGTGCACGCGTGCAGTGGAGCAGGAGCCAGCAAAACTGCACAAGCAGAGCATGGTGGGGGGTGGCTTGGCCACAGGCCAGTAGGCCACTCGCTCCAGGCGGCCTACCGATCGGGTAGCTGCGGTTTTTGAGTGTGCAGTGTAGTTTTAGAGTTGTTGGGAGAATGGGAAAAGGGATGATTGGTTTTAGGGTTCTGGAAGGACGCGCAAAGCAAAAGATTGCAATGATCTTGGGCTTAACGAATCACTGTGACACTGTTATTATGATAGCTAGGAGTATCATCCTAGTAGATTAGGAGTGACGTACCATTGCATGTTTTTCTCAAAAGAAACAATAGACGAAACAATCGAATCGAAAAGGAACAATAGACGAAACTATCGCTCACACCACGCCACATCACCTACCTCCTAGTCTACAACTCCCACGGAGTAGGCGCCAACCGATTCTTCAAGACTTTCAGAGTAAGAACGACAAGTGTCACCAACCAGTAAAAGAAAAAATGCACTCAACCTGTGACAGAATTTCTTTAGCATGAGATTCTCTCTGATTCTGGCAGGGTTAAGACTTAAGAAGGGATATAGTTATCTTGCCACTGTCAGTAGTGGGTGTGCCGACACTTACCAAGAGCCCAAGAGGGAGCCTGCTGAAGTAAGCAGAACCTGCCCCTGCCTGACCTGCCATTGCAAGCCAGTGCAACGAACAAACCTGCCACAAAAATAAATAGTACTCGCTCTTTTCAGGTACAACTTGCAAGATCTTGCTGACGACACTTTGTTTTGTTTTGTTTTATTTTATTTTTGTTCAGGAAAGTGCAGGAGAGAATCTTGCAGGTGACAACGATAACAGAGGAGCTAGCCATAGATCACTCAACACCTGGAAAAGAAAATGTTTAATAGTTATTAAGTTTATCCCCGCAGGCATTATTGCTTCAATGGCAATATGGCATATTCTGTCATCTCAAGTCAAGATCTGTCGACGAAAACATTGCTGGACTGCATGAGCATTTCGATGAAGAAATTGGCAGGGAGCTGTGGATTAGCGTGCAATTTGCATCTGGGTCACATGATAGCTCATGTGGTGCTAGCTAAGCTTGGCACAACCAGCCAGCCAACCATGTATATTCTTTTTTTGTGCTTCGTCAAAAAGCATATATATTTTTTTTCCTGGGGAGCCTGGAGATGGGGAACATTAATAATTGGAAACCACACGTACCTGGAGAAGACACTCTGAATTCTGAATGATGAACGAATATTCAGTTAGCTTATGCGTTTTCTTTTGTTCAGTTCGCAAATGGCTACTTTGTACAATTGTACTCTGGTTGTACGCATCATTGTATTATTGGGCATAAGTAGACATGGGGCAATCCAATTAAAGGTCCCAAACTAAACTAGCCCTGTGCGCCAGCCGTACATGCGTGCAAGCTTGCCATCGTACAAGATTCAGAATAGGAGTGGTTAAAATGATTTCAATAGGACTAAGTACACCGTGCACCTGCTCAGTGCAAGGAATCGAGGATTTAGCACATCACATTAGCAATAGATTGAACAAGTTGTGTATACGGAGCAGGAACACATACCCTTCATTTCAGTACTGATTCAGACTTCAGAGTAGCAAATTAGCAATTCGGTAAGGTTTTTTTCTTTTTCCTTTTTTTTCTGTTAACAATGCAACCAAGAGAGTATGTAAGAGACCATGCTCTCACTCACACCTCATTCTGCCATATGAAAATTCACACAAAACAATATGGCGCTACCAGTGTCAATATTACCCGAAGAGAAAAACCATGGCAAGACAGTGATAGAACTTGGTGGTGCCGTGCCGGGTCCCCAACCGGGCCGGTGGTGAGCCGACGGGAAAGCAAGTTGGGTGGTGGATAAGGAGGAGGAGGCGACAGGCATGGCCACAGGCCAGCGAGGGCGGAGCAGGCACCCCACGTGTGCCGGGCCGGCCGGCGTGGCGTGCCAGCCACATGGCCTGTGCGTGTGCGCCACCATGGCCTGCACTGCACCTGCAGGCAGCAGCCCGTCGAATCCCTATCCACTTGGATCATTGGATGGACGGACCTGCTCTGCTCCTCTTTCTTACCTCGGCGCACGGAGCCGTCAGCCGCCATGCCCCCTGCCCTGCAGGAACGCAGGATTCTCTGCACGAGCTCACCGCCGGTGGCCCCCCCTGCTTCTCGTCAGAGCCGCACGAACTCCCTGTCCGTCACGGACTGTCATTTCTCCGGTGACAAGTTGCTACTGTAAACGGGGCGCGAGGACGATTGATCAGACTTGAGAACGCACGCACGAATCCGAGCTTGGCACGGGCACGTACTCGTAGGATTAGGAACCGTACGTCTACGATCCGTCACTGTATTTGTGGCCGTACTTCTACGAAATCCACGGCTCTAGCGCATGCATGATTGCGGCGGCGGCGGCCTCACATCGTGCATGCATTATTCAGACGCCAACCTGTGATAATCATTGACCACCGGAGAAGAAGAAGAGAGAACCTAGGCTGTGTTTAGTTGGGAGGGGAGCAAAACATCTTTTTTGGGAAGCGTGTTTTGTAGGGGGATGAATAGGAAAGTTGAAAGGAGTTAAAAGGGAAACTTTTCTGGAAAACGTGTTTTCTGAGAGGGATGAATAGTAAATTGTAAAAAATCTTTTGGATCTAAACACGACTACGTGACGCGCAAGTGTCGGCCAGCCGGAACACAGAAACAAGACCGAAAAAAAAAAAGCGAAACCCCTTTGGCTTTGGCCCTTTTAAAAATCGGAAAAGCTATATTCACATGACTTGTTGCCTCCGTCGTGGTCTCATGGACCAGTCGTCATCGACCGTCGATGCATGATCCCACTACTGAGCACACTGAACTGAAGTACTGAACCCGATCGAGGCTCTGGGGCAACCATGCATGTGCCCCGGCCGGCCACTAACGTCTTGGTCGTCTCGTACGCTTCCGATCGATCGGAGTAGGCTGCCTGCCGCCGCCGGCCGGTCCCGAGACCACGACGGGTAGGCTAGCTAGCTCAATGATTCGCGCGCATGGGTCGCATGCATGCTCGGAGCTCGATCGGTAGATCGATCGTTTAGGTGCTTGCCGTTGCCATCACCCGTCTCATCTCTCATCATCCGACGAGCGACGACGCGACGTCGCTGTGCTAGCTGCATGCTGGATGTGCATGTGTGTGCGTGGGTCATGTGGCTGCGCGGTTGGAGCCTTCGCGGCGCATGTGAGATGGGGTGCCGCCGTGCAAGGACGGTTGCCGGCCGGGGTGGGCAGACTATGTGTGCAGCACACTGCACTAGTCACTGATGGGTGCACAATGCATTCCAGGCCGGCCTGTGCTTTATCTTCCCTTCAGATTACTGTGGAACGAAGTGGCTGGTGTGTTGTACTCTACGTCCGCTGCTCACACACTTGTTCCACGTTGCTATGATTGAGAGTTGAGACTGATCGCTTCGCTTGAGGTTGAGGGTAGGTTCATCCGTGTGATGTGTTTTTTCTACGTCTTGCTGGCCGCCCCGCCTGGTCGTGCAGTTGAATGTTGATCAATGACTTTGGTCTCAGCTTGCTTGTCGAGACTAAATTAAATCAGTCGAGGCTGCGTTAGAGCATCCGCAGTGATGATCCGATTCGTTCTATCCACGTAAGTATTGAATCTAGTGTAGTTTCTCTCTCCAACCATCACATCAGGTAAATCATGATTGTAGGGCCCACCGCAAAATAATAAATGACACTTTTGCTTGTTGCATTCCTCACAAAAGTCACGGCAGATGAGGCAATTCGTTTTTTTATTCGTATGAACCGATTCAAAATATTGAATCGATTCTTCTCTCTCCTCTCTTGATCTGGTGTTCTCCAGTTGTTGAATCGAGTCTTCCACTAGCCACGCTGGCTCATGAGCCGGTGATCAAGTGGCTCGATCCGACATGTTCTACACGTCCGCCTCGCGCGCAACACAAGGGTTTCACAGGAATCTAGTACTAGTACGCATGCACAACAGTAAAAAATCTCTTAGCACTTGAGTGTCCATGCATGTACTGTGTGAAATCACATTCCCATGCGAACAAGTACGTAGACATCTACTCTCTACGCCCTCCCTTCTTCTAGTCCGTAGACGACTAGAGAGCTAAGATTAGCCTCTGCCGAGTTAACTTGGGGGACAGCTCGTACAAAACGTGCGAGCACGACACGGTTTGGCCGGGAAGATGATTGAAACAGCCATCACGTCAAGGTCGACGGGACATGAAAGCTGAGGCCCCAAAACACGCCTCTGCCGATGCCGATACATGTAGAGGGAGGACACCACACCTTTGCCTCATCGGGGGCGTACGTCCGCGGTCCGTCCTCTAGAGCTGCCGGGTACAGACAGGTGGGGCCTTTGGCCCAGTAGCACGGAATGGATGAATGGTGGGCCCCTTGAGAGACATGAGTACGAAGTACTACGTGGCAATCAGTGGCCTAATCCCGGCAAGCCTAGCGAAGCACAGCTGGGGGAATTATTGGCCTGCTCTCTCTCTCTGCTCTTGCAATCTTGCATGCCCTGCGACAGTGGTGTGGTTGCAGAGCAGTGATCATGGATTCATGATGGTGTTCTTCATTGTCTGATTGCATGCTTCTAGTACTTCATTTTAACATGAGTAGCTTGTAAAATGTGCCCTATTGGTGGCACGTTATCTTTGCAATGTCGACACATACACACACTTTTCTCGTTTCATCTGCTATCGGTGCCAGTAAATTCGACGGCATCACGGCAGGATCTCACACAATGGAGGCAATTGGATTGGGTGCACGTTTAAGAGTTAAGACAATGGGCAAGCAGGCTGGAGATTTGGTCATGTGTACGACTCTTTCGGGTTAAGCTACCGACTTCAAAGTCAAGATCACCATGATTCTTCTTCCGATCTGTTGTACTACTTGTTCAGAAAGGTTCCGATTTTTTATATATATATATTACAGAGCGAGGTAAACACGCGGACAAGCTGAGATACTCTTGACGTGCTCAGTCACATGCCGCTACAGCTAACTTGCTGACGAAGAGTAACCTTGCCAATTGCCATGATGCATTTTTTTTTAAAGAAGTACTGGGAGTATAATTGCTATAGGGTATAGGGTAAGTATATTTTTTTTTTGAGGAAAGGGTAAGTATATATGCTTGAGACTTAGAGCATACACATAGACATAGTTAGCGAGAATTTAGCTCTATTGTTTTTATACGAATTTAGCTCTACAGCATGTGCCAACCACCCGTACGATGATGAGTACGTAGCTTGAGCTCTATATCGTCAATCAAAATTAAAAGGCAAAGAGGGAGAGAAAAGAAACCAAGATGTCCACATTTTCCTCTTGAAATTAAACGTGTCTATGGAGGGAATCAACTGGCTAAAGATGTACTCTATATATGTGGAAATTGGAAAACACGGTCAAAGAGATTTGGGATATAAAATACTAGGTAGACTATAGGTAGATCAACCTCCCTAGATCGATTCAGATTGGGAATAATTCAGAGATCTGCCATAAAGTAATCTCACGAACGGACGAACCGATCGACCAACGAACCTGCGTGCCTTTCCTATCACTGTTTGAATTGACCGTGCTTGGCACTTGGCAGCGAGGGGGCACATGCCTATCATGGAGCTAGGGCAGCCGTGCATGTGTGTGCCTCCTGGAATTGACAAATCATAGTGTCTTGTGTTGGTTAAGCTAATCGAGGCTAAGCAAGCGCGTAACCGTAGAGCAGAACACCGTACAGGTCGGGAACTCAATTAGCAGACAAGCAATGGTTTAGGGTGCGTATAGTTCCCCAAAGATTGTTTAGAAAAATACTATTTATTTAAATTTTTTCTATTCATTTTATTTCTCCCACTTATAGAACACGCTTTCTGACACGACCTATAATATTTTTTTTAGATCTACGATATTTTTTCTCCTAGACTAAACTCACCCTTATGCGGACGGGGATTGCATGCATGCGTTTAGTAAGGTACACTGAAGCAAGAAGAGGCTCTGAATGTTCTTCCCCAATTCGTCTTTGGTCTACCAGAAAAAAAACGTCTTTGTCCCTTTTATGCTGTTCTGGATATTATATTTTTTAGAGTTTTTGGCTGATTAATGATAGCCGTTGATTTCAGCTGAATATTTATTTTTAAGAAAAAAATATATTTAATTAGTACCCCCGTATCTTTCTTTAGGTACCTCTTAGTACCGATGACCTTATCATTCGTAGATCTTTAGAAATCAATGGTTCTTGATTTTTCCAAGCATTCTATATTTGTTAAAATTGATTTCTAAAACAAAGATATTAGAAACCGGACCTGAATGAAAAATGCAGAGAGGTGGATCTGGGCCGTACGTGGTTAATGGACCGAGAGGCCCTGCAATTCCTGGGACAGCATCATATATGGGTCGTGTTTAGTTTCAGAAGATCTTTTGGACTCTACTATTCATCTCTCTCACAAAACACGCTTCCCAGAAAAGTTTTCCTTTTAACTCCTTTCAACTTTCCTATTCATCACTCTCACAAAACACGCTTCCCAGAAAAAGATCTTTTTTCTCCCTTCCCAACTAAGGGTGAGTTTAGATTGGGAAAAAAAATACTATAGATCTAGAAAAACACTGTAGATCGTGCTGGAAAGCGTGTTCTGTGAGTGGGAAAGATGGAATAAATAGAGAAAAGTTAGATGAATAGTATTTTTTTAAAGAAAAGTTGAGTGAACTAAACTCACCCTAAACACATTTCGTTTCGTTTGGTAGGGTACCTTTGCCACATCGAGCTCGGCTTTGGCGGTTAGGTGATCGAGTGATCGACCATGACGGGTCCATGATCCGGGCGCGTGGGTTGTTACGTGCTTGGTCGCCGCGCGATGCCATCGATCTCTCTTACCTGACGACGACCAACGCAACGTCGGCCCTGTTTGGATCCAACACTCCAAATATTCACCCTGTCACATCAAATGTTTAGATGCTAATTAGTAGTACTAAACATAGTTTAATGATAAAACCCATTCCACAACCCCTAGGCTAAATCACGAGACGAATCTAATGAGCCTAATTAATCCATGATTAGACAATGCACTGCTACAGTAAACATGTGCTAATCGTAGATTAATTAGGCTCATTAGATTCGTCTCGCAAATTCGCATAGGGGTTGTGAGGTTAGTTTTATAATTAACTTATGTTTAGCCCTTGTAATCGGCATCACAATATTTGATGTGACAGGGCGAAACTCTAGACCCTAAGATCCAAACACCCCCGTCGTCGGTTCGCTGTGCGTGCTACGGCTGCGTGATGTGCGATGGTGTGTGATCTGACAGGTACGCAGTGCAGTGGACTGACGGGCGCATGCATGGGATGTGCACGCTGTTAGAAGTAGTTAGCAAGATAAGCCTTGATGTAAATCCTTGTGTATTCGGTTGAGATTGGGATTGATCTATCTGTAGTTTGTTGGTTGGTTGTGGTAACAATAGATAATATCTTGTACCCTAAGATAGGTATCAATCCCAACTAACCGTGACTTGTAATTCCCTCGCTAGAGGAAGTTTCTCGCCTATATAAACACGAAGCCGACGCACGGAGAAGGTGCGCCGTTCCACCATATCCCTTCCGCACCTCTGAGTTCTTTCATGGTACCCAGAGCCACTTTCCTTTAGATCCAATCCACCTTCGCCATGGCAACATCGTCAAGTGCTGCCATGAACCCGCTGTTTGGCTAGAGTGTCACCGAGAAGCTCGCCAGGGTCAATCATGCCTCCTGGAAAGCTCAGGTCCTCGCCATCGTCCGTGGAGCACGTCTCCAAGGACATCTCACCGGCGCCACCATTGCGCCTCCCACTGAAGTTGATGGGAAGGACGCCACCGGCAAAGACACCAAGGTTCCCAATCCTGCATGGGACACCTGGTACACCTCGGACCAACAGGTCCTAGGTTTTCTGCTCCTGCCCGTGTCCAAGGAGGCACTGGGACAGATCATTGCTGCAGAAACTGCAGCACAAGCCTGGAGGATGATCGATGAGATGTTCTCGCCACGCACCCGGGCTCGCGCGGTGAACACGCGCTTGGCTCTCGCGACGACTCAAAAGGGGTCTATGACTGTCGCAGAGTATGTTGGGAAGATGAAGGCCCTAGGCGATGAGATGGCTGCTGCTGGGCGTCCGCTTGAAGAAGAGGAACTCATCGAGCACATCCTCACTGGGCTGGACCACGACTTCAACCCCATCGTGTCTGCTCTCGTCGCCAGGACGGATCCACCTTTGGTAAGCGAAGTTTATTCGCAGTTACTTGCCTTTGAAACCAGGATGGAGATCTGGCACAGCCATCCTTCCTCCGGGTCATCTGCCAACATGGCAAACCGAGGAGGGAGGGGTGGCCGTGGACGTGGCGCCGGCGGCGCCAACAACAGTGGCCGTGGAGGCTTTGGCCGCGGCTTTGGAGGATCTCCTGAGAACGCAGGTGTGCGTTCATCAAGCAACAACGGCAACAACAACCAGCGCTCCAACAACAACTCCAACAACAACTCCGCCAAGCCTCGCCCGATCTGCCATGTGTGTCTCAAGGAAGGGCACACAGCCGATCGATGCTGGCACAGGTATGATGAAAACTACGGGCCAGATGCCAAGAACGCTGCTGCTGGTACCTCCTACATGGTGGACAACAACTGGTACATGGACACCGGTGCCAGTGATCACATTACAGCAGATCTGGAGAAGCTGGCCATGAGAGAGAAGTATACCGGCAATGAGCAAATCCACACTGCCGGTGGTTCAGGTATGAGCATTAAGCACATTGGTCACTCTACTGTTCGTGCCCATAATCGTAATCTTGCTCTTAACAATATTCTCCATGTTCCACAAACCATGAAAAATCTTGTGTCTGCTCATCGTCTTACTACAGATAATAATGTATTCTTGGAAATTCATCCTAATTTCTTCTTTGTAAAGGATCGGGACACGAGGAGCACCATCCTTAGAGGGCCATGCTACAAGGGGTTATATCCCCTTCCTTCTGCAGCGTTGACGAAACAAGTTCTTGGAGTCAATAAAGTTTCGTTTAGTAGATGGCACAGTCGTTTAGGCCATCCTGCTGCTCCCATTGTTCATCGAGTCCTTAGAGATTTTCAGATTCCAGTTTCTAGTGAGTCAAATAAAACTATGGTGTGTGATGCATGTCAACAAGGGAAAATCCATCAGCTACCCTATCCAAAGTCTTCAAGTGTTTCTACTGCTCCTTTACAGCTTATTTTTTCTGATGTTTGGGGGCCTGCCCCTGATTCGGTTGGGCGCTATAATTATTATGTGAGCTTTATTGACGATTTCAGTAAATTCACATGGATTTACCTTGTGCGATATAGATCTGAGGTCTATCAAAAATTTCTTAATTTCCAAACCCTTGTTGAGCGCCTCTTTGATAGAAAAATAATCTCTGTCCAAAGTGATTGGGGGGCGAGTATGAAAAACTTAATTCCTTCTTTACAAAAATCGGCATCACACACATGGTTTCCTGCCCACATGCCCATCAGCAAAATGGCGCCGCGGAGCGTAAGCATAGACACATCGTAGAGGTTGGCCTATCTCTACTTGCTCAAGCACATATGCCTTTAAAGTATTGGGATGAAGCTTTTCTTGCAGCTACCTTTCTTATAAATCGTACACCAAGCAAAGTCCTTCAGTTCAAAACACCGCTTGAGCGCCTATATAATGTCAAACCTGATTACTCCTCCCTGAGAATTTTTGGTTGTGCCTGTTGGCCTAACCTTCGACCCTACAACACTCGAAAACTTCAATTCCGATCAAAAGAGTGTGTGTTTCTTGGCTATAGCAATCTCCACAAAGGGTTTAAATGTCTTGACTTGACCACTGGTCGTGTCTACATATCCAGGGATGTAGTATTTGATGAAAATATTTTTCCTTTCTCTAAACTCCATTCCAATGCTGGGATGCGGCTGCGCTCGGAAATTCTTCTGCTACCACCTTTTCTTCTCAATCCTACTTCTGGGCATGAACATGTAGGTGATCATGCGCTTGCTAATAGCTCATCTGGAGTTGTACAGGATCTCTCTGGTGCAGCTCAGGAAGAAAATCCGGTGGAAATTGCAGCTGATTTGGCGCTTCCAGCATCAAATACCGAAGACGCTCCTGGCGCTGATCCCGAGATTGCTTCGCCGCCTCTCCTACGCGTATCTGCGTCGGATCAGGCGCCTGCGGCAGCATCTGGTCGGCGTCCTGTTGTCGCAAATCCTCCGGTCGACCACCCAGCTGCTGCCACGACTCTCCCCGACCAATCGACCGGCTCAGGTCTCGCTCCTGCAGCCGTCTCGAGCGCGGGGGGCACTGGATCTTCTGCGCCACTGCCAGCTGCTTCGGCTCCTGGATCTTCTGCGCCGCTGCCGACTGCTTCGGCTCCTGGTTCTTCTGCGCCAGCTGGATCAGTGTTGCCTACTGATGCACCTCGCACTCGTCTACGTGATGGGATACGTAAACCCAAAGTTTACACGGATGGTACAGTTAGGTATGGACTTTTTACTTCTACTGGTGAACCTCATAATATTTCTGAAGCATTAGCAGATGATAATTGGAAAAATGCTATGAATATAGAGTATAATGCATTGATTCATAATAAGACTTGGCATTTAGTACCACCACAGAAAGGCCGCAATGTGATTGATTGCAAATGGGTGTATAAAATAAAACGCAAGGCAGATGGCAGTCTAGACAGGTACAAAGCTCGCTTAGTGGCTAAAGGCTTTAAGCAGAGATATGGAGTTGATTATGAAGATACTTTTAGTCCAGTTATTAAAGCAGCAACTATTAGAACTATTCTGTCTATTGCTATCTCTAGAGGATGGAGTTTACGACAGCTAGATGTACAAAATGCTTTTCTTCATGGGGTATTAGAAGAAGAAGTTTACATGAGACAGCCACCAGGTTATGAAGACAAGACAATGCCCAACTATGTGTGTAGATTGGACAAGGCTTTATATGGTTTAAAGCAAGCGCCCCGGGCATGGTATTCTCGTTTAAGTGCGAAGCTTTATAGTCTTGGCTTCAAGTCCTCGAGAGCAGATACATCCTTGTTTTATTTCAACACTAATGGAATTATAATTTTTGTGTTGATCTATGTTGATGATATAATTGTTGCTAGCTCTTTTCAAGGAGCAACCAAGAGGCTGCTGCATGATCTTGAGCAAGAATTTGCGTTAAAGGACTTGGGAGAGCTTCACTATTTTTTGGGCATAGAAGTTAACAAGGTTCGTGATGGGATAATTCTTACTCAAGATAAGTATGCATCAGATTTACTTAAAAGAGTAGGAATGTCAGACTGTAAACCTGTTAGCTCGCCTCTTTCTACTAGTGATAAATTGTCTGCTTTTGAGGGAACACCTCTGGGTCCGGTTGATTCTACTCAATATAGGAGTATTGTAGGTGCTTTACAGTACTTGACTCTTACCAGGCCAGATATTGCTTTTCCTGTAAACAAAGTTTGTCAGTTCTTACAAGCTCCTACGACTACACATTGGGCAGCTGTAAAACGCATCCTGCGTTATCTTAAGCAATCAACGAAAATAGGACTGAAAATTGGTAAGTCTATGTCGTTGCTTGTTAGTGGATTTTCTGATGCAGATTGGGCTGACTCTCTAGATGATAGGAGATCTACAGGGGGATTTGCAGTATTTCTTGGTTCTAACTTAATCTCGTGGAGTGCTCGAAAACAACAGACAGTTTCAAGGTCAAGCACAGAAGCAGAATATAAGGCTGTAGCTAATGCAACTGCTGAGATTATGTGGATACAGACATTGTTGAAGGAGATTGGTGTTCCCTGTCCAGCAGCAGCAAAGTTATGGTGTGATAACATTGGAGCTAAATATTTATCTGCTAACCCAGTTTTTCATGCTAGAACAAAACATATTGAGGTGGACTATCATTTTGTTAGAGAGCGAGTAAATCAGAAGCTGCTCATTATTAATTATATACCAACAGGAGATCAGGTGGCAGACGGATTTACAAAAGCTCTTACTGTCAAGAAATTGGAAGATTTCAAGCACAACCTCAACCTATGTCGGCTGTGATTGAGAGGGGCTGTTAGAAGTAGTTAGCAAGATAAGTCTTGATGTAAATCCTTGTGTATTCGGTTGAGATTGGGATTGATCTATCTGTAGTTTGTTGGTTGGTTGTTGTAACAATAGATAATATCTTGTACCCTAAGATAGGTATCAATCCCAACTAACCGTGACTTGTAATTCCCTCGCGAGAGGAAGTTTCTCGCCTATATAAACACGAAGCCGACGCACGGAGAAGGTGCGCCGTTCCACCATATCCCTTCCGCACCTCTGAGTTCTTTCACACGCCAATGTTGCCGTATGCGGTCTGGGCTGTGTGCAGTTCTCAAAAGGTAGTTCTTACTTCCTATTCATCTTTTTCACAGAATACGCATCTATAAAATTTTTTTTCACCTTTTCTATTCATCCTCTCATATAACACGTATCTAAAAAAATACTTTTTCTCACCCTCAACTAAACACGGTAGAGTGAAGGGACTTCGTCGGGTCCCTTCACTCTACTGTGACAACTACTTCCTTCAGGCTTCAGCTGTTTGAGATTTGGCATCGGCAACGCACATGTACGCATTGGCAACGCACATGTACGACGACACGCTTTGGTTTCAAAGCAAGCGAAGATCACACATGCTTGATCTTCTGATGTACTCTCCATGCATATATTTCATTTTTCATAAGAGTGATGTAAACACGCGAGCATGCTGAGAGATACACTTAACGTGCCACTCGCATGCAGGAGCAGCCAGCTAACTGAATAAGCCTTGCCATGGTGAGTTGGTGATGATAAAAGCTGAAAGATGATTAGCGCCGTATGGTTTCTATTCAAACGCGTGTCTGCACACCTAGCATTCACAAGGGAATTTACTAGGCATAAAAAAATGGTTAAAGTATCTACGTAGATCGATCTCGTTGAGTAATATTCAACGAACCGGACAGCTACGTGTGTCCTACTAGTAGTCTGCTGGCGTTGGATTTGGACTACATTGATTTGCGAATGATTTAAGCTTGAGGAGAACGCGAGGAAGACTACTGGGCCAAAGCCCAATTATTTGGGGCTTCGCTTTTCAAATGATCACTCATAAATCGAGACGGCATACATCTAATGGCACTGATGATGCCATCGTCAGAACTGTGTTCTGAAATTATTTGGGGCTTCGCTTTTCAAGATTTCTTGATTATATTTGAGACTCTGAATAAGTCTGGAACTTGACTGTGAGAGACAACTCTCGGTATGGACACTGAAACGAAGATTTCCTTGTGTCGTCCCCATGCATTCAGTAATAGTAGTATAGTACCATGTATCGAGACATTGTCACTTGGTTGCATGGACGAAACACATGAGCAAGGTTCCACTCTTCACGGTTATGATGGAAGACTCCACAACGACGACAAAGAAACGGGCCGAGGTCGAGCTGGCCGGGCTTGTTCACTGGCAGGACCTCCACGGGCTTCGCCACGGGCAGGAGCTCCACTGGCTGTGACTCCGGCACAACTTCAAAAGGCTCCGAGTCAGGCACAAACTGCAGATCCTCCGAGTCCGGCAAGGCGGAGTCCATCGTCGCCATGAAGGAGTCCGGCGCGGTGGCCATGGATTCCGGTGACAAGCATGCGGATGGAGGACATGAGTCCTGCGAGAGAAGTAACTCGTCGTCCGAGTCCGACGGCGGGTGCAAGGGAAGCAACTCGTCGGCGGCCTCCATGGCGAGCGAGCGGATGGAGGAGAGAAGCGACGGCGGCGAGCGGATGAAGGAGAGAAGCGGCGGCGGCGAGCGGATGAAGGAGAGAAGCGACGGCGGCGAGTAGATGGAAACCAAGCCGAGGCGCACGCGTGGGATTTATGACGACGCGAGAAGGTGGAACGGGCGACGAGCGAAACAACGCACGTTAACGCAGGGGCAACGACGTCCAATTTTCCCACCGCAAGCCCAGATGGACTTCCTTTGCGCACTCCGCGTCGGCGCCCAGAAGGACTTTTAAATGTGCACCGGAGGGAGTATATATGTTTGTACATTCTATCCATTCAGTGTTGTGGACTGTGGAAACAAAGCTTGCAAGTTTCTGCTGGACAGTAAACCACACAAGCAACTCTATGGATCCGTTCTTCAGGATAAGTGCTATTGTACCCTCTAAAAGGCTCTTTTACAACGCGCAATACTACTACTCAGTGGTACGAAGAAGATCTGACCATCCATTTTCAAGGGCACTTAAGTAACTGTTAGATATATGCTAATTGAGTCCTATTAAGTACATGGAACAAAATATATTATAGACCTAAATACACATCTACATTTGATCCGGACTTTCAGCCGCTCTTGCGGACGCACGGCGTCTTCCCCTCCGGCGTCGGAGGACGAGTTGGTTAGATCGATCGGTGGCGCCCTGTAGCCACCGGAATGGCCGTATGTGCGTGGTGATCCTCTGATGGCGGCTGCCTGAGCCGGGATTGTCATATTTTCTGCCGTGCGTGCGAGCTGTTTTGTTGTCCGCTCTGGACGACGAACGGGTGGCCGCCGGCACAGACGCACAGTAGCCGCCGTTCATGCAAACAGTGCACCAAAAAGAAATGTAGAGATCCGATCCACTCGAATATAGAATGAATTTTTCCTCTATAAAAAAATGTTATCTATTACCATGTCAAATATTTCCAATGATAAAAACGCCAGTCAACAATTAACCAAGTCAAATACTTCCAAATATAAATACATTATCAAAAAAATATTTTCTATAATACACTTATACTACCTATACTAGCCACGTATACTATCTATAATATATGTGCAATTTTCACTAGTATATAAATAATCTTGACCGTCGGATTGTTATATACTAGTCCTTTCTAGATGGTAGTATAGGACGTGATTGGTTTCCGGACCGGTTGAGCCTGGCTCGTTCTGCAGATGCAGGCTCCGGCGGACCAAGCTCCAGAGGTGCAACTTGTATTTGTTTGGTTAGCGTATTTGTGCAGCTAGGCTAAGTTGAGACTTTGATTGGTTGGTTGTACCGGTTGTATCTCGTCAGTCCATGCGCGACTTCCAAGAGCTCCTGGCTGCATCACCGGGGCCTGGTCCTGAGGAAACGAGCTCTTGCTACGTATCTGGAGAGCCTGGCTCAGGGAGCCGATTTGCACCTGACGGGCCAGGCCAGCTACCAAGACCAGGGAACCAATCATCGCATATTGCATCGTGGGAGCCTGGTTGAGGTCGCATACGGGCAACCAATCAGGCCCATAGAGTAGTATTGTGTATTATAAAAGAGCTCCTCCAAAGTTCTTTGTTCAATTTGAGTTTGTCCAAATCTTGCTCTGCTCTGTTCCTGGCCAAGATCAGTGATAAGGAACAATACAAAATGCTCACAGCTGTGATTTCTCTCTTTTTTTTTACCTCTTTAATTGGCAGCAAAGATCAACAGTGATGGGAAAAAAGCCATCGTTACAATGTATGATTGGGTTGCCATGAAGGAAAATGGCCATCGTTTGGGATTTTCTTTGGCCTGCTTTTTTTCTGTCTTGCTTTTCTTCATATAAATTGGGTACAAGATGTCTTACGATGTCTTTTGCAAAAGAAAGAAAAACGAATTACTAGATATCTGTTTGTATGGAGTTATATGTAAGAAGAAGAAGAAATGCCTTGCAAAAGAAAGAAAAACGAATTCCTAGATATCTGTTTGCATGGAGCTATATGTAAGAAAAGAGAATTTCCCTTTCATCATTTTGGCTGTGGGCTGTAGCAGTAACACATGCTGACCCCATCTGAGACGGGGAATTGCTCAAAAAGCTGAAGCGTCACAGAAATTCTCGTGAGATTCTTCCGTTGCAAACAGGTAAAGTAGCGGTAGTCACACCAAGATGTAGTGCATTACGGAAGAGTGTCACACTCAAGAATCGTGTTCGTGTTTTTTGAAGTAAGAATCGTGTTCGTGTTTAACCGTAACATCCTCAGCATGTACAGTACAGCAGCCATGCAAGCTCGCCGGCTGGCAAAACCAGGCTGTGTTTAGTTGGGAAGGGAGGAAAAGATCTTTTTTTTGAAAGCGTGTTTTGTGAGAGGGATGAACAGGAAAGTTGGAAGGAGTTAGAGAACTTTTCTGAGAAGCGTGTTTTGTGAGAGAGATAAATAGTAGAGTTCAAAGGATCTTGTGGAACTAAACACGGCCTGAAGAAAAATGCCAGATGTCGTGCTCTCACGAGTCACGATGCCTGGCCAGCGGCATGGCGGCGATCTCCATTCTCCACCAGGGTCTTGTCTCTTGTGCATCGCCTGCGGCTTGTAGAAGAAGGGTGCCCCCTTCAGCCGCAGCCCCTTTTCCGGCGGGTTGGCGCTACACATGCTTGCTCTGCTTTAGAGGCAGGGGAATGGCGTTGCCTTCTGCAGTCTCCACGTAGAAGCGCCGCACCGAGCCGTAATTATCGGTGGTCGCCACGAGCTTCTCCAGGAGCGGTGGGTTGGTCGATATCATCATATCAACTCGTGGAGCAAAGTCCCGTTGCTCGAATCCGGGACGTTTTCTGTTCCCCCTTGGCCCTCGTAGTTCTTAGTTCTGTGTTCAGATTTAGAAAAAAAAAAGTACTTTTCCAACAAGTTTTTTCTATTCATCCCACTACTATTCATCTAAAACTACTACTTTTTACTTCCAATCTGAACACAGCATTGATTTCATATTCCGCTCTGCCAACAAAAGTGAGATCCATACTCGGAAAGTCGACTAAGGATAATGGGACATAACAAAATCGGTCAAAAGCGAACGCTAAACAGGCAGTTTGTAGGCCGGCTGGTGTAATAACTGATACTGAAACCTGCAGATAACTGAACACTAAAGGTGGACTAAGCCAGTAGAACAATAGCTAAACGACTGGGCTATCTGTGGGCAAAACTGCACCAAAATCTGTGATTAGTTTATTAACATGATTTGCCTTGGAACCAACATGGATTAGGCAAGCCAACTCTGAAACAGGAGGCTCTCCAAGGCATATAGTTAGTCGGTGCACAAACCCTACACAGTCCCCCCGACATGAATTAAGCGCAATGTTTGCATCACTTCACACAGAATAGGTAGCCTAGGAAAGGGCCTCCACAGGAGAAGAATAAACCTTGGTTGACAGACGGTCCTGCAAATGTTAAGAGTTTTTAATCAGTGACTGCATTCCCTGTTGCAAGCCAATACAAAAACAGAACTGCAGGTAGCAAACTATTTTGTTTTTAACAGAAATAGACTAGTATAAACACCTCCATGCATCTCTAAGGAAATTGCTATTGCTCTGGCCATCAGCCAGGTGACAGCTGTTAGCTAGCCTGCCCCCAAATTCCATCAGGAATCAGCTTGGTTGCATCAGAAGTTGGGGATGCTGATTTCTCAGGCGTTACAGCCTTGGCAGCTGATGCTGAAACAGGCTTTGGGGGGTCACTACCTCCAACAGATAAACCAGACAACTTTCATAATTGCAAGTCTGCCACTCATCTGGACTGTGTTAACCATATTTTTTTATCTATTCAACCTAAACCTATTCAGCTGACAGGATGGAGATGTTACCATCTTAATATATATTCTAGGATATAAGTCAAGACAACGGATAAAATGATGTTATCTCTAACTAAATAGCTATATAGGAACCTCTGATATAGAGCTTCATATAAGCTTATAGACACGTAGTCACGTACTGACTGTCGACATATGGGTCAAGGCAGCCACATTCTGTACGAAACATCAGAGCTGCTGAAGCAAATGCAAAACTCTTCTATATCCAGGCCAATGGCAGGCACCAAAAAAAAACTCTTCTATATCCTATGGGTTGGTTCTGACATGCCTTGCAATGAGGTGGATGTCACGGTGGGAAATGGCAATAAGGCGATTTTCTGGGAGTCGTCTTGGCTGAACGGCCGTGCTCCAAGAGATCTTGCACCCCATCTGTACAAGCTGGCATACAGAAAGAAGCTGACGGTCCGTGAGCAACTCAGCAATAGAAACTGGACAAGGGGTTTGTGGCGCATGTCAACTGCAGATGAAATGGCAGAATTGGTTGGTCTATGGGGACTGCTGCAAGATGTCCAGCTCAATGATCAGGAAAATACAATTGTATGGAAATGGACCGCAAATGGGTGTAATTCAGCAAAGTCGGCCTATATGATACAATTCAAGGGAACCTACTGTTCTTTTGATAGCAAAGCAATATGGGGTGCAATGGCTGAGGGGAAACATAGAATTTTTTCTTGGCTATTAGTGCAAAGGAAAATTCTTACTGCAGACCTGTTGTTGCAGCGAATCTGGCCATGCAATCCAGTTTGTCCATTGTGTGATCAGGAGCAGGAATCGGCTACTCATTCGGCGCTTCGCTGTGTCTTCACAAAGGAAGTTTGGAGCCGGGTTTGCAGGATTGGTGGAGCCACCACTGCCAGGGGTGGAAATTGAAGAATGGTGGAACAAGTCGCAGTCCGGCTTACCCAAGAATTTGAAGCTTGCAAAAGCATCAATCTTGATTCACACCATCTGGAGTATATGGAAAATAGGAGGATTTTCCAAGGGGTAGCTGCTACAACGATAGTGGTACTGGCCTTGATCAAAGAACTCAACTCCACTTCGATGGCGCTGAGGAACGAGGAATTTACTTTGTTTTTATAATGTTAGGTCTTCCTAAGTTCTTTATGTCGAGCTTGAGCTTTCCTTTTTATGTAATAACATCTATTTAAGACCCCTGCATGCTTTCCTCTCTTAAATGACAAGGCAGTGCTCCTGCCATTTAATTTTTTTTTTAAAAATGTCTTCTATGCAGTTACTACAAATATTCAAAGAAGAGCAGAACAGTTCCTTAATGCATACTCCCTCTCCTCAAAAAATATTTGTTTTGGCTTTTCTAGATACATAACTTTTACTAATATCTAGGTGCATATCAAAAGCTATGTATCTAGAAAAGCCAAAACAAATAGTATTTTGGGACCGTTGTGATCAATTCAAGAAGATGACACAAAAATGCTGGTGGCAAAGATGCTGCCAAGGGAATTGGCAGCACCGTCAATAAACTCTGTATTCTGTAAAGCAGCCCGAGTGCAATGCAAGGTTCCCCACACCATATCATTTCAGGCTTTGTGCCAATCCTAACATGGCAGATGACTCCTTTGCTATTATGCAATTCTTTGCAGACATGTTGATTGCACTGGAATTGGCCATGTGCCTGATGTTGCATATAAACACGCATGCTGGCCGCTGATTCAAAGCATAGGATAAGGGAATCAGCTCCATCTAGTGTGTATGCATATAAAGTGTGCACACACACCCAAAAAAAGAGAAGGAAAAATAAAATAAGCAGCAGCAATGATCATGTGATTTTACTTTTTAGCAATGTTGTGTGTCAGTTATGGCTGTGCTCCTGCGTAGTTAACTATTCATATTTATGCTTCTCCAATGCCCCAACTGTTTATTACATTTCAAAATAAATGTTGGGACTTACAGATTAGTAGCAAGCATGGCTTTTGCTGTGGGCTAAGCTCGAATGCGACTTCACAACTGAGTTGCCCCAGACAAAAAACTCACAGTTATGCCCGGCAAAGAAGAAAGGTATTGGTCTCATGAGAGATCACGAACCATCAATTTTAGTTGTCAGATCATGGTAGCCCAGTTGGTAACTACACGTCAGGAGAAATAGACCAAATACCTGAGGGAACACATCTTTAAACAAATTTCAAGCCTTTAATGAAAAAACATTCACATGGGATTCAAAGCTAATTACATTCATCAACACCAAATGGACATCAGTCGTCACTTACACAATTTTATACTGCAGCTCAACATAAACTTAAGAATCAAACCATGCAACAAAGAGTATGCAAGAAATAAGAGTGCCAGTAATGCAGGAAAACACTAAGACTTCCCGGGTAGATAGATATGGACATTTGTCGTGCTTAAGCACCATGTATAGCATAACTTCCCACCAAAAAATAGGCCCACGAGCAGCACTAACCTTAGTTAAACGATGGTCTGGGCTCTGATAATTCACTTTTTTTTGCAGGTATGTGATAATTCACTGTTGCAAGGTAGAAATGTCTTAGACAACAGGTACTAATTTTTTGGTACATATGAAAAAATAATATGAAAGCCAATAAAGAATAAAGTAAAAAATGAAGTCTAAGCATTGTGTAGTAGTCATGACATGAACTTGTGAATTTCGTACTAGTGTCATCGCAAGCATTTAACTAGTTTTTTTTTCTTGGCTATTTGTTTGAGAAGTCCATCTACCACCAGGGGAAGAATACGTAACCACTCCATTGTGATCTATAAAGTGAATGTTATAATGTTCTCTAATAGATAACAGAAGGGAATCTTGACAAGGGATGCATATCAGCTACAACTGAAAAATGGTGATAAAGGACCCATGAATGTTCCAGAAAATTATTTAAAATATGGTGATAAGTGGAAATAATTCTGTTTGAAGATATGGAAACAACAAACTTTAAATGCAAATGCACCATCATGTAGCACACTTTACACCTGAAACTTGTTTTTCTTCTTTCAAACAAAATCAACTTTGTGTTTAAAATTGTGGAGAGGCAGATAACTACCTAACCTATGCTATAATTGCCCACACTTCCAGGGATTTTGAGGAGTTTCTTCATGAGTTCCCTATCAAATTTGGACTATTTTCAAATTCTTTTAATAAATTACAGTTAATATGCACCAATTAAAAAGGGTGACGACAACTATTTCATGTAATTATTAGTTGGCACCAAAGAGAAATATAATGATCGACGTGGAGCGCATAGTGAATCAAAATGGTATGCTCGAACTAGCACAAGGAAACGAAAAAAAGTAGGGCACCTGTCCACGTCTGATCGGAAACTTCCCAAGGTACAGAGCTTTATCCATGAAAGTTGCAGTTATCCTCCTTCCTTCAAACATACTTCCATCTAATGATTTATGAGCTTTCATGGCTATCCTTTCAGTAGAAAATCGTAAGTACACTAAGCCATTTCTGCAGAATGTACATACAATGTTAAAGCGCCAGATTTGATCCAACAAGCCTCATGGTCACACAATAAATAAAAAGAAAAAAAATACTTACTCATGCGCGTGTATGTGTTCAATCTGCCCAAACTTTGCACATATCATCTGAACAGAATCTTCAACTTTCCAAAAAGCAACATGGTTTCTCTGCAAACCCATGATAAATTTTCACGGGATAGATTGGCAAAAAGTAAGTATTGCCACACAAGATGAGAACAAACCTTACTGATTGTAGCTCCAAAGAAATCATTGAGCCCCAAGTCTTTAGACGGGGTCTTTACAGCATCAAACACATTGCCAAGCACCAGACAATTCTGTAGCATTCTTGTCAGAATTAGTAGAAACCAGAAGAGACGGCTGTAGCAGGCTTTGGTTAGTCAGCGCCAACTCCTCATGGCCCTTGGTCAGTTCCTGCTTCCTGTTGCCCTTACAATCCTCCTCGTCTCTCTCCCCGTCCATGTTCCTCTCCTTCAGAATCCGGCCCTCATCATGTCTCTTCCGCTCTTCGTCGTCACTGTCCTGGCTGCTAGAGCGGCGGTTGTCATAGCGGGTGTGGTGTCCATGGCTGCTGCGGCGTCGGCCCCCATCATGGCTCCTCCGCTCAGCGTCGCTGTCATGGCTGTTGGAGTGGCGGTGGAAGTAGCTGCTGCTGCGGCGCCGGCCCCCATCATAGCTCTTCCGCTCCTCGTTGCCGCTGCTCTGGCTGCTGGGATGGCGGTGGAAGTAGCTGCTGCGGCGCCGGCCCCCATCATAGCTCTTCCGATCCTCGTCGTCGCTGCTCTGGCTGCTGGGGTGGCGGTGGAAGTAGCTGCTGCGGCGCCGGCCCCCATCATAGTTCATCCGCTCCTCGTCCTCACTTCCTTGATACTGGAGCTGTGGTCGTAGCTGCTATTGTGCCCCTGGCCGCGGTCGTAGCGACGGTGGTAGCCGCTGCTGCAGTACTGCCCCCCATCGCAGCCGCTGCTGTAGTGGCGGTACCTGCTGCTGCGGTGGTCTAGGCTTCTGTTGCAGTCGTCGCTGCTGTGGAGCCCGCGGTGGCGGCGGTCGTCGCGGCTGCGGTGCGAGTGGGGGCTGTCTCCATCGGAATGCGGATGGTCATCGCGAGAGCGCTTGAGTCCGCGCTTCCCCTCCGCGTCCATGGAATCCTGTAATTGCGCTACAAATCCGAACGATTTTCATCAGTACACGCAAATAATGAAACGGCACCACAAAATTTCCACTGAAATTGATTGAACTACATGCAAAGTCGCTAAACCCTAGCCAAGAGCAGAAGTGTACCGCGGCGCAGCGGATCCGGCGGAGCTGCGGTTCCGGTGGACGGCGAGGTGGGGTGGATGGCGGAGCCGCGGAGGAGAGGCGGAAGGCGAGGGGGGCACGAGAACGGCGACCGGGGGCGGGCTCACCGCTCGCCTGTTTGGAGTTCGGAGCGTGTGGCGGCTGGGTGCCGGGGGTGGGGGTGGGGGTCGAGATCCTCTACCATCAAGCGTTTTGATGGTTGTCTGCAGTCGCTGCATCTCCACCATCCGCTGCAATCCGACGACGGCCAGCAGCTCCCACGCGGTCCACCCCTTCCTCGCGCTGGGCCTCGGGCCCTCAGCCCACAAAGCACGTCCTGCGGTCCTGCCACGGAAAGAGCTGTGGAAAACATCTACAGTACACTCGTTTTTCTTCACGTGTTCTTTCTTCTTTGTACTCAGATTTTCAGCGTTTTACGGCACCTTCTAGGTATTCCCTTCTGCAATTTTTTGAGTTTCTTCTTTCTATATAATCAGAATTTGCCGTATGCTAGCACTTTCCAAATTTACTAGTATCTTTTAGTTTCTGCCATTCAACCTCTGTGCAACATGACATTCAGATTCTTCAGTTCGTCTTCACGAAAGCTTTGCTGCTCATGCAAAGGGGGGCTTCCCCAACTGGTTCGCGCTTGAGCGGCGGTGCAGAGCACGGCACGGCACAGCGGCGCTTGAGCGGCGGTGCAGGTCAGCACTTTCGAGGTTCCTGACCACTTCAGTACACTGCCGGACCACAACGCCGAGCACATCGGGGGACGAGGAGCCAGGGGAAGCGCAGCTCTGGAACGAGAAAGACAGCAAGGCAGGCAGCACATCTCGTCACGCAGTGTTCTGTCCATGGAGAAGCTCCTCTTCCCCGCGATGGCTTCAAGGCTTGAGCAGCTTTCAGCGGTCGACGGCAAGGCAGGCAGGGAGCGGCCATGGCGGAGGAGCAAAGGCGCGGCGGCCTCCCCAACCTCCCGGCGAAGACAGTAGGGGAATAGACGCGTGATCAAACTCTGTGAGCTATCATTTGGAATGAAGACAGTAGTGCTAAAACAATATTCGGGCTTATGGAGTGATGCTTGCGAAACGGTTACAGGCAGTTTTCCTAGTACTACTGACACACCCTGAGGCTTAAGAAAAAAAAAGAAAAAAAAAAGCACCAATTTAGTCAGTAGTCACAATGTGTAATGATAATCTAGTCTTACATTAGCTCTCATCCTACACAACTGAAGGATCAGTCAGCTTAGGAGGAGTACAAATCAGCTTGAGTGCTTGACAAAGAACATGCTTGGAAAAAGGAAGCGTTGAAAGAGTTTTGCAAATTGCAATGGCGGTGCATACATAAAACTGGTTTGCAACAGATGCCACCACTCGCATTCTCCTTCGGCATCGCGTCAGAGCCGGTCGCTTTCTTTGCCTATCCCCCGCTGCTAGCTATCGCAAACTCCCGCGCCGCCGCGCGCGTCGCCCTCCCGTTCCCGCGCACGCTTCGCCCTCCCGCGCCGTGCTGGGCCTAGCCCTCGTAGAGAAAAGCCTGCGCCGCCTCGCCATCTCTCGAGCCGCCAGGTAGCCGCGATTGCCCAGCCGTCGAGGATACCGCTCCTGCCCCCTCGTGCCGGCGCCGCTTGTGTCGCCATGTATAGGCCGCCGAGGCCTGCGGAGAATCGCCGTCGCGCTGCTCCCGCCCCTTCCTTCGGCGCCGCTCCCGGTCCTGCCGCCCTGGCGCTGGCGCCGCACTCGCACCCTGTTCTCCCCGCGACGGCTCCGTTCATCTCCGCTACTCGTTGGTCCTCAAGTTGGTGCCTTGGTGCTAGTGGGCGCAGGAGACGAAGACCTGTGCACAGACTGATTTCATCGCCACCAGGAGGATTCAGGAGAGTTGCAGAAAGAGAACAAAATATTCAAGTTGTGAGTTCTGTGATCTGAATTTCTTGTGCACGGCAAGGTTATAACTTGCAAAGTGCAGAGTTGTCTCCTGGTCGACCTGATGCTTGATCTCTGCTGATGGAAGAAATCATTCATGAATTTCTCAACTATTCGTTGGTCCTTTGGAGAATCTGTTAGGCATAGTCAAAAGAAATTTAAGAAAGGGTGGATAACTAATTGCTGTAGTACATTGGGGCCTTTTTTATTGTAATCTGTACAAACATTGGTAGACAAGAAGTGCAAATCTCTCCCAATCTTTAAAGTGGTGATTAATTGGTAAATTGCATAAGAACCTGTTACAGTTCCTTTTCAGTATTGTCACTTAATATCTAGAATTGTCTAGTGTTAGGTCTGTTTGAAGGTTATGAAATTGTTGTGTTCGAGCTTCTCGGGCTTGAATTCTTGATCCAACAGTAGTTTTTTTTAGAAAGAAAGTGAATGTCAGTATGGTGGATTATGCTTTATATATTGATAGTTTAGCATTCAGTCAAATACCAATTCAATCATGTACATGGTTGTGATATGTTCATGCTTCAGTTGTGCCTTCAGTTTGCAAACCTACTATGTTTTCTGACTAAACAAGTCTGAAACTTCAATCTGCAAATAAGTACAAGTTCAGAGTGCAGGTAAGCAGCCCATGTACTGACAGTTGTTTGATTGTGGCTATTAGCTATTATCTGTAGCTAATTAACTGGCAGATTGAAATGCCATGTGCAGGTAAGCAGCCCAGGTGCAATTTTTCTGTACCTTTTTTTTCGTGAATAATTTTTTTTCTGTACCTCAGAATACTTGAGGGTTGAGGCATCTTGGTCAGCTTGTGCAGGTAAGCATCATTGCCATTTTCCTTTTCGTAGTAGCTAGTGCTCTCTGCTTCCGAGCTAAGAAAATGGGAACTGTGAGGCCTTGGGCAACAGGTCTCAGTGGTCAATTGCAGAAAACCTTTGTACCTGGTATGCCTCTTCAGCTACCTATATACATATGTAGGGGCTTGTTCTAATTTTACATCACAATATAATCATATTGCCAGGTGTACCTTCACTGAAACGATCAAAGCTGGAAAAAAGCATGCGAGGATTTCAGCAATATAATTGGTTCTACCTCTAGCTGCATGCCGTACAAGGGGAACCTTGTCAAGTGGAGTTAAAATTGCAGTGCCTCAAGCTTGGTGACATCTGCTAAGGATTGGGTCGAAAGAAAATGAATCACCATTCAGAAGAAGGTAGCATTTTACAGTTATATGAATCTGTACAGATGTAACTTTGCCTTCATTTTATTTGATTCAAGTGATAGAGTGATAACTTTGCTGCAGCGCGTCGGGACGACGTCCTGGTTTGGAGGAGATCGCGGCGTGCTGCAGCTGCGTCGGGACGACGTCCTGGTTGGAGGAGATCGCGGCGTGTTGCAGCTGCGTTGGACGGCGTCCTGGTCGGAGGCGATCACGGTCTTGATCAAGGACGTCGCGAGGCCATCCCGTGAAGAGGAACAGCACGCAGAGAGAGAGTAGGGGTGGCCACGTACGAAGGCAGCATCGGTTGAAAATTCAATCCGAGGCAAGGCCCCACCGGTTTTGAATAATATAGGGAGTCATAGTTTACCTAGTCAGTTGGTTTCTTCACCCATTGAAAAGCTAAATGGCTAGCTAAATGATTAGCTAAATGTTAATTTGGGCCAGTGTGATTTGGAGATGGCTCTTAAAAAGACAAATGTGGCTCGACTTAAAATTGATAATTCAATGCTCAACAGCGAGAGTGCGTTACATTTCCATATGAATACTATATGCGAAGACAAGAATCAGCTTCATCCATGGTGAGCTGCCTCAGATGCAGCCTCCTCACAGACTTTTGGAAGCTCTAATGGGTACTTTACTTTCTACGTAATCATCTTGTGTCTACTGAACTAGTTATTTCATTGGAGATATGAAATTTATTTTGAATTTTATAGAAATAAAAATCATATTATAATGAATTGAAACTAACTAACTGGATACATAGTATATGTCAAAATAATTAGCTTTAGGCTAAATATCTAGGATAATGTGAAGTTAATTGAAATAATGGGAACTTGCAGTTTCAGTAAATGGTTGAGATGAAATATTAAATTTCTACTAATTTTTAGATCAGATGCAAACATCGCAGCACAAGCAAAGATTGTTTGGCCGGTATGGCTCCACAATCTCTCGTTGGAAAACAAAATTGCAAGATTTCATTAATTTTTCCACCAAACAAACATGCTGATATTTCAAAGACCTTCAGATTAGCTCAGCTGGTTTACATGCCATCCAGGAATGACATGCAGCTATCTCTCTACAGTAATCACACGCATGGAATTTAATCTGGCATTTCCTGACAAGAACAAGGCAACAATCGAACCTTCAAAACAATGTAGTATTTGAACATTTAGAACAATCGTTAAAGCGCATACATGATACATGCAATCTTTGCACATTCAGATTTCAGAATATGACCGTCAAACTACAATATAGTATGTCAGGAAACAAGGGCCCATGTAACTGTTAGAAGCTAACTATATTTCAATCTACATGCAGTGTCACAGTTCCCATTTTCTTAGACTACACAAAAGCTCAATGTCAAGAGCAAGGATGTCACCATGGGTGAGCAAGGATTACATAGAAGTAGCAGTGTCACTAGTAACTGTATCCACAGAACTCTCTGTACGACTAGTTTGTGCATATCACTATGTGGAGCAAAGATGTCTACACAATCACTAACTCATGTTGTCTTGAGTGGCCTATGTTCTGTAGCCCTTCTTGAACATTTGGTATTGAAAATCATAATGATATTTGGAAATTCATGACCCACAATAAGGATAAATCTCTGAAGCAGTGCAACTGCAGAATGGTTCTTGCAATTCCGTAGTAGATGCAGAAGGCCACCAGCATGAGGCTTATAATCTGTTGTTCGCTTAGTCTGTTGGTTGATGAAATCAATGGTTGTTTGAAGGTAGTCATTTCCAGAACCTTTGGCAAACACATCCTTCCAGTCTTCATATTCTTTAAGAGCTTCAACTATCTCCTCATAAGTATCTGGATCATCTTTTTCAAGACACTTGAATTTATCATACAAAGTCATGAAGTGACCAACTCCATTCTCATCATCCTCTAAAGATATATGAACAGGAAGCATATCTTCATACTCCTCTCGCCCAACCAGCGACAGCCAAAAATTTATGTCGTGTGGTAATGGTGCAGCAGTAAAGACTTGCCTTCTAATCATGAATACGAAGGACTCCAAATCAAGATTGCAGTATTCTGGAGTTGACCTCATCAAACTTCCATACTGGACAGAGACTCTGGCATTGATGTTACCTTTGGCTTCATCAATAACAAAATTTGCAGAATCAAACTTTCCACCGAGTGACACTCCGATCTTATGCAAAGATTTTAGGACCAAATAAACATCCTTTACAGCACCCTTGATGTCAGGATGCGTTGACCTTGATTTATGGTCTGTTGCTGTGGCTCCAGGAGTGATGACTCGAATTATCATTCCCTTTCTCCTACTTTCAGCATAAGAATACAAAGTCACAAAGCTTGAGAGATCAGAATTGCATAGAAACAATTGGTGATTCCTTCTGCTAATATCTTCTTCCTCGTCCCTCTGGATCAGATCCTCAATGTCAAATGATAGAGCTCTTTGTGATTTGAACCTTCCTTCAGCGTAGCCATCCTGCTATTGAAGTAGAAAATTAGAATGCTACATACATTTGAGATCCAAAACAAAAAAAGAAAATTAGGAGTTCAGAACTGAGAAAGGACTTACACAACCAAAGCAGTTTTTCAGTAAATCTTCAACAGCTTCATCATTGACACAATGTGAAATCTGGCACAAATCATGTTTTCCATCTGTTTCTTCCAGGCATATGTGGGAGCAAGAATTGCATTCAACTGGTGATAGAAGCGTAACACCCATAGCCTTCATTCTCGTTTGAATCTGTTTAAGAAACATAAAGTTTATTCATATAAGCCAACAAGCAAGAAAATGACGCTTATGTTCTACTGTTATTTTTCAGTTAGTTTTGTTTTGTCATGGTCCAAAAAGGAATTGACTGAATTTACGGAACAAAGCAAGAAATTCATTTTTAATGCATGAAACAACAAAAACTCCAATGAGGGTCACTGATATTCCAGTCAATTGTTTTGCTAGTCTAAAGGAAATCTCACACGCCCTGCCTCCAGCTAAAACAAACCACCCAATCTGCTATGAAGATGACGTGTGGATTCATGACATATCTCTATATTGTGCCATAAACTGCAAGAATTATTGTAATACTGAATTCTAACAGACAATACAGAGGATCTTAAATTGGCCACACATAGAAGCCAAGCCATAATGTTTGCTGAAAGATAAAATCACCTAAACCAAGAGCTACAATCAACCACAGAGGATCATATAATCATTATGCACTATTAGGTTTTATCTTTCAAGGGTTATCCAGATAAAGAAAATCCCAAAGAATTACCCGTTTCTTGGCAGGTGTTTCGGGGCCGAGGAGAACCACAGCAATATCGCTAGATGAAACACGGTCCCTCTCTCCGTGATGAGTCCCGCCGCCGCCGGATCGACCTTTCCCTTCCGCCTGTTCGTCGGCTTTCGTCTTGTCGTCCCGTCGGCTGCCGCTGGTCCCGCGGCCGCCGTCGATCCCAACGCACCTGGCCCCGCGGGCGTCGTCGATCCCACCCCCGCTGGTCGCCCCGCCGCCGGCCCCGCGGCTGACCCCTTCCATCTCCTCGAAGGGATCTAATCCCCCTCTTCCGCTTCCGCTTTACGGCGTGCTGTCGCCGACCGGAAGTGGAAGAGGAATTCTTTGCAAAGGCGAGGCGAGGATAGAAGGGGGTGGGGTGGGCGGGGGTATTTCGAATTTGGGGGGCGGCCGTGTGCAGGGCCAACGGTGTCTTTGTGACGGCGGCGGCTGGTGCGGGCCGACCACCTCTCGTGGGCCTTATAATTTGCCAAAAGGCCCAATTAAGTGTCTCTGCGTGTTTTTCCTTCGGGAAAAAAATCCTTTTTATCTCTAAGCAAAGACCGAGTCCGAGTTTTCTTTGTGGACAAAAAAACCGGGCAAATAACTTTTTTTTGACATGCCAAATCACCTTTCGACCTTTCGAGACCATGCGGTTTACCTCCTGGTTATAAGTGGGTTTAAAAGCGGTTTTACCTCTGCACGACATGCCTTGCACTCCTTTCAGGAGTATAAGTAAAGATTATGACCGGACTACTTTGTCTGCGCCAAGGTCGTTAGTATCGGGATACTAGGTAGTATCGTTTTTCTCCGAGCAACATCGTAGTATCGATATACTATAGTAGTATCGGGATACTATGAAATTTTCTTTTTTATAATATGGAGACAAAAAATATTTTTTTAGAAGAAATACACATATTGGAGTAATTGTTTCACACTTCCACTTAACATAAAGCCCTCAAGATAAAACTGCCGAGTACATGAATGCAAACACATTCAAATATTTCTAACTATTTGTTATACAGATATTATCCAACACTATATATTGTTGGATAGTTGGAGCCATATTGCAACAATGAATAGATAGATAACTACCGTAATTTAATCGGTGTTTACAACCTCATCTGCCTTGCTGCCCCTTCCTGATTCATTAAAAAAAACCATTACAGCGGCAGCCTAGAAAGGAAACGGAACGACATGGAGATATGGGCAAGTAGAACACTAGAACCTACTCTCTTCGTCCCAAATTCAAATTATAAGTTGTTTGACTTTTTTAACTTCAACTTTGACCGCTCGTTTTTTTTTGTTATGGTTGGCTTTAGTAATAAAAGAATTTCAAGAATGACTTAAATTTGACTATATTTGCACAAATTTTCCTGAATAAGACGAGTAGTCAAAGTTAGGGTAAAAAAAGTCAAACAACTTACCATTCATAACTTACCATTCATGATAGAAGGAGTAGTAAGGAAGCCGCCGTCGGCCACCAGCACACCGTCTCCGACCAGATGTTTGCCTCCATGCTCATGGAATCCGTATTTGTGCTACTGATACTAACGATCCTACGATTTGCATCGTGATCCCACAAAAGATACTACCCAAAAAACGATTCACAGACCAATATGTATCTTCTGGCTGGAGTGGTACGAAACTACCGTACGTACTGCGATCCTGACAACATTGGGGTCCGCGCTGCTCCCCGCCAAACAAATTCTTTACCAAAGAGTTATGAAAAGCTACCTAACATTTTCGAAATCAACTACTCCCTCCGTCCTAAAATGTAAGTCATTTCAAGATTCTTGGAGAGTCAAACTATCTCAAGTTTGACCAAATTTTATAACAAAGTACTAAGATTTATGATACTAAATAAGTACCATTAGCTTCTTCATTAAGTATATTTTTAGATTATATCTATTTGGTTTCATAAACTTTTGTGATTTACTCTATAATTTTGGTCAAACATAACGAGTTTAACTCTCCAAGAATCCTAGAATGACTTACAATTTCTAACTCTCCAAGAATCTTAGAATGACTTACAATTTCGGACAGAGGAAAGTACTATAGTACAGCGAGGTGCCGAGGTCCCCCGTCAGTAGTAAACGCGTCCTATTTTCATACTCCCATAGTTTGGAAATATTTCACCAGGGAAAGATCGCCACCCTCGGAAGGTGGGTGCAATTAAAAAAGTCATGTAACACTGAAATATCGCAGCACTAAGTAAAAAATTTCACATGGTTAACTCATGTCCGCTACATTTTGGGCATAATATAAAACCCGCACCCTGCCCGTAGGCACAAAGAGAAACACATGCCCTCACTCCCACGGCACAAAGCGAAACCCATACCCTCGCCCTACCGGGTTTTACCTACAGTCACACTGTTAATTTGTGTCTATTGCCATCCCTACTTACGTGGACACACATACACGAATTGTGACAGGTGCTCTTCCTTTTCTTTTTTTTAATAACGGAACGCTAGATCGAAGTGTGTGCTCTTCTTGGCTGTTTCGACCCAAACACCAGCTCTACCATAGTACATACTCATTTAAAAAAACTCAAACACAAGCTAAATTCAATAAAGGGTAGTAAATAATAATACTGGTAAAATTATGTTAAATTAAAGGGAAAAAGTCCTGATTTACACACCCTCTATACTATAGCAAAAAGTTCGATTTTCAACCTGCAACTACAAAACCGGATCAGAAAGGCATCCATACTATCAAAACCGCGCAATTTTTAGCCCTTGAGTGGTTTCAAAAGGGCGGTTTTCCATTTTAATAAAAAAAATAATTTTGTTTAAACTAAAATCAATACTATTTTCATTTAGATAAAAAAAT
>JACEFO010002126.1:0-27004 GCA_015342445.1 Digitaria exilis | reverse complement strand
CGGAATGGCCGTATGTGCGTGGTGATCCTCTGATGGCGGCTGCCTGAGCCGGATTGTCAATTAATGTAGAGATCCGATCCACTCGAAAATAGAATGATTTTTTCCTCTATAAAAAATGTTATCTATTACCATGTCAAATTATTTCCAATGATAAAAACGCCAGGTCAACAATTAACCAAGTCAAATACTTCCAAATATATACGATTATCAAAAAAATATTTTCTATAATACACTTATACTACCTATATAGCCACGTATATCTCTATAATATATTGTGCAATTTTCTAGTATACTATAATTCTTGGACCGTCGGATTGTTATATACTAGTCCTTTCTAGATGGTAGTATAGGACGTGTTGGTTTCCGGACCGGTTGAGCCTGGCTCGTTCTGCAGATGCAGGCTCCGGCGGACCAAGCTCCAGAGGTGCAACTTGTATTTGTTTGGTTAGCGTATTTGTGCAGCTAGGCTAAGTTGAGACTTTGATTGGTTGGTTGTACCGGTTGTATCTCGTCAGTCCCATGCGCGACTTCCAAGAGCTCCTGGCTGCATCACCGGGGCCTGGTCCTGAGGAAACGAGCTCTTGCTAACGTATCTGGAGAGCCTGGCTCAGGGAGCCGATTTGCACCTGACGGGCCAGGCCAGCTACCAAGACCAGGGAACCAATCATCGCATATTGCAATCGTGGGAGCCTGGTTGAGGGTCGGCATACGGGCAACCAATCAGCCCATAGAGTAGTATTGTGTATTATAAAAGAGCTCTCCAAAGTTCTTTGTTCAATTTGAGTTTGTCCAAATCTTGCTCTGCTCTGTTCCTGGCCCAAGATCAGTGATAAGGAACAATACAAAATGCTCACAGCTGTGATTCTCTCTCTTTTTTTTTACCTCTTTAATTGGCAGCAAAGATCAACAGTGATGGGAAAAAAAGCCATTCGTTACATGTATGATTGGGTTGCCATGAAGGAAAATGGCCATCGTTTGGATTTTCTTTGGGCCTGCTTTTTCTGTCTTGCTTTTCTTCATATAAAATTGAGGTACAAGATGTCTTACGATGTCTTTTGCAAAAGAAAGAAAAAAGAATTACTAGATATCTGTTTGTATGGAGTTATATGTAAGAAGAAGAAGAAATGCCTTGCAAAAGAAAGAAAAACGAATTCCTAGATATCTGTTTGCATGGAGCTATATGTAAGAAAAGAGAATTTCCCTTTCATCATTTTGGCTGTGGGCTGTAGCAGTAACACCATGCTGACCCCATCTGAGACGGGGAATTGCTCAAAAAGCTGAAGCGTCACAGAAATTCTCGTGAGATTCTTCCGTTGCAAACAGGTAAAGTAGCGGTAGTCACACCAAGATGTAGTGCATTACGGAAGAGTGTCACACTCAAGAATCGTGTTCGTGTTTTTTGAAGTAAGAATCGTGTTCGTGTTTAACCGTAACATCCTCAGCATGTACAGTACAGCAGCCATGCAAGCTCGCCGGCTGGCAAAACCAGGCTGTGTTTAGTTGGAAGGGAGGAAAAGATCTTTTTTTTTGAAAGCGTGTTTTGTGAGAGGGATGAACAGGAAAGTTGGAAGGAGTTAGAGAACTTTTTCTGAGAAGCGTGTTTTGTGAGAGAGATAAATAGTAGAGTTCAAAGGGATCTTGTGGAACTAAACACGGCCTGAAGAAAATGCCAGATGTCGTGCTCTCACGAGTCACGATGCCTGGCCAGCGGCATGGCGGCGATCTCCATTCTCCACCAGGGTCTTGTCTCTTGTGCATCGCCTGCGGCTTGTAGAAGAAGGGTGCCCCCTTCAGCCGCAGCCCCTTTTCCGGCGGGTTGGCGCTACACATGCTTGCTCTGCTTTAGAGGCAGGGGAATGGCGTTGCCTTCTGCAGTCTCCACGTAGAAGCGCCGCACCGAGCCGTAATTATCGGTGGTCGCCACGAGCTTCTCCAGGAGCGGTGGGGTTGGTCGATATCATCATATCAACTCGTGGAGCAAAGTCCCGTTGCTCGAATCCGGGACGTTTTCTGTTCCCCCTTGGCCCTCGTAGTTCTTAGTTCTGTGTTCAGATTTAGAAAAAAAAAAAGTACTTTTCCAACAAGTTTTTTCTATTCATCCCACTACTATTCATCTAAAACTACTACTTTTTACTTCCAATCTGAACACAGCATTGATTTCATATTCCGCTCTGCCAACAAAAGTGAGATCCATACTCGGAAAGTCGACTAAGGATAATGGGACATAACAAAATCGGTCAAAAGCGAACGCTAAACAGGCAGTTTGTAGGCCGGCTGGTGTAATAACTGATACTGAAACCTGCAGATAACTGAACACTAAAGGTGGACTAAGCCAGTAGAACAATAGCTAAACGACTGGGCTATCTGTGGGCAAAACTGCACCAAAATCTGTGATTAGTTTATTAACATGATTTGCCTTGGAACCAACATGGATTAGGCAAGCCAACTCTGAAACAGGAGGCTCTCCAAGGCATATAGTTAGTCGGTGCACAAACCCTACACAGTCCCCCCGACATGAATTAAGCGCAATGTTTGCATCACTTCACACAGAATAGGTAGCCTAGGAAAGGGCCTCCACAGGAGAAGAATAAACCTTGGTTGACAGACGGTCCTGCAAATGTTAAGAGTTTTTAATCAGTGACTGCATTCCCTGTTGCAAGCCAATACAAAAACAGAACTGCAGGTAGCAAACTATTTTGTTTTTAACAGAAATAGACTAGTATAAACACCTCCATGCATCTCTAAGGAAATTGCTATTGCTCTGGCCATCAGCCAGGTGACAGCTGTTAGCTAGCCTGCCCCCAAATTCCATCAGGAATCAGCTTGGTTGCATCAGAAGTTGGGGATGCTGATTTCTCAGGCGTTACAGCCTTGGCAGCTGATGCTGAAACAGGCTTTGGGGGGTCACTACCTCCAACAGATAAACCAGACAACTTTCATAATTGCAAGTCTGCCACTCATCTGGACTGTGTTAACCATATTTTTTTTATCTATTCAACCTAAACCTATTCAGCTGACAGGATGGAGATGTTACCATCTTAATATATATTCTAGGATATAAGTCAAGACAACGGATAAAATGATGTTATCTCTAACTAAATAGCTATATAGGAACCTCTGATATAGAGCTTCATATAAGCTTATAGACACGTAGTCACGTACTGACTGTCGACATATGGGTCAAGGCAGCCACATTCTGTACGAAACATCAGAGCTGCTGAAGCAAATGCAAAACTCTTCTATATCCAGGCCAATGGCAGGCACCAAAAAAAAAACTCTTCTATATCCTATGGGTTGGTTCTGACATGCCTTGCAATGAGGTGGATGTCACGGTGGGAAATGGCAATAAGGCGATTTTCTGGGAGTCGTCTTGGCTGAACGGCCGTGCTCCAAGAAGAGATCTTGCACCCCATCTGTACAAGCTGGCATACAGAAAGAAGCTGACGGTCCGTGAGCAACTCAGCAATAGAAACTGGACAAGGGGTTTGTGGCGCATGTCAACTGCAGATGAAATGGCAGAATTGGTTGGTCTATGGGGACTGCTGCAAGATGTCCAGCTCAATGATCAGGAAAATACAATTGTATGGAAATGGACCGCAAATGGGTGTAATTCAGCAAAGTCGGCCTATATGATACAATTCAAGGGAACCTACTGTTCTTTTGATAGCAAAGCAATATGGGGTGCAATGGCTGAGGGGAAACATAGAATTTTTTCTTGGCTATTAGTGCAAAGGAAAATTCTTACTGCAGACCTGTTGTTGCAGCGAATCTGGCCATGCAATCCAGTTTGTCCATTGTGTGATCAGGAGCAGGAATCGGCTACTCATTCGGCGCTTCGCTGTGTCTTCACAAAGGAAGTTTGGAGCCGGGTTTGCAGGATTGGTGGAGCCACCACTGCCAGGGGTGGAAATTGAAGAATGGTGGAACAAGTCGCAGTCCGGCTTACCCAAGAATTTGAAGCTTGCAAAAGCATCAATCTTGATTCACACCATCTGGAGTATATGGAAAATAGGAGGATTTTCCAAGGGGTAGCTGCTACAACGATAGTGGTACTGGCCTTGATCAAAGAACTCAACTCCACTTCGATGGCGCTGAGGAACGAGGAATTTACTTTGTTTTTATAATGTTAGGTCTTCCTAAGTTCTTTATGTCGAGCTTGAGCTTTCCTTTTTATGTAATAACATCTATTTAAGACCCCTGCATGCTTTCCTCTCTTAAATGACAAGGCAGTGCTCCTGCCATTTAATTTTTTTTTTTTAAAATGTCTTCTATGCAGTTACTACAAATATTCAAAGAAGAGCAGAACAGTTCCTTAATGCATACTCCCTCTCCTCAAAAAATATTTGTTTTGGCTTTTCTAGATACATAACTTTTACTAATATCTAGGTGCATATCAAAAGCTATGTATCTAGAAAAGCCAAAACAAATAGTATTTTGGGACCGTTGTGATCAATTCAAGAAGATGACACAAAAATGCTGGTGGCAAAGATGCTGCCAAGGGAATTGGCAGCACCGTCAATAAACTCTGTATTCTGTAAAGCAGCCCGAGTGCAATGCAAGGTTCCCCACACCATATCATTTCAGGCTTTGTGCCAATCCTAACATGGCAGATGACTCCTTTGCTATTATGCAATTCTTTGCAGACATGTTGATTGCACTGGAATTGGCCATGTGCCTGATGTTGCATATAAACACGCATGCTGGCCGCTGATTCAAAGCATAGGATAAGGGAATCAGCTCCATCTAGTGTGTATGCATATAAAGTGTGCACACACACCCAAAAAAAGAGAAGGAAAAAATAAAATAAGCAGCAGCAGCAATGATCATGTGATTTTACTTTTTAGCAATGTTGTGTGTCAGTTATGGCTGTGCTCCTGCGTAGTTAACTATTCATATTTATGCTTCTCCAATGCCCCAACTGTTTATTACATTTCAAAATAAATGTTGGGACTTACAGATTAGTAGCAAGCATGGCTTTTGCTGTGGGCTAAGCTCGAATGCGACTTCACAAACTGAGTTGCCCCAGACAAAAACTCACAGTTATGCCCGGCAAAGAAGAAAGGTATTGGTCTCATGAGAGATCACGAACCATCAATTTTAGTTGTCAGATCATGGTAGCCCAGTTGGTAACTACACGTCAGGAGAAATAGACCAAATACCTGAGGGAACACATCTTTAAACAAATTTCAAGCCTTTAATGAAAAAACATTCACATGGGATTCAAAGCTAATTACATTCATCAACACCAAATGGACATCAGTCGTCACTTACACAATTTTATACTGCAGCTCAACATAAACTTAAGAATCAAACCATGCAACAAAGAGTATGCAAGAAATAAGAGTGCCAGTAATGCAGGAAAACACTAAGACTTCCCGGGTAGATAGATATGGACATTTGTCGTGCTTAAGCACCATGTATAGCATAACTTCCCACCAAAAAATAGGCCCACGAGCAGCACTAACCTTAGTTAAACGATGGTCTGGGCTCTGATAATTCACTTTTTTTTGCAGGTATGTGATAATTCACTGTTGCAAGGTAGAAATGTCTTAGACAACAGGTACTAATTTTTTGGTACATATGAAAAAATAATATGAAAGCCAATAAAGAATAAAGTAAAAAATGAAGTCTAAGCATTGTGTAGTAGTCATGACATGAACTTGTGAATTTCGTACTAGTGTCATCGCAAGCATTTAACTAGTTTTTTTTCTTCTGGCTATTTGTTTGAGAAGTCCATCTACCACCAGGGGAAGAATACGTAACCACTCCATTGTGATCTATAAAGTGAATGTTATAATGTTCTCTAATAGATAACAGAAGGGAATCTTGACAAGGGATGCATATCAGCTACAACTGAAAAATGGTGATAAAGGACCCATGAATGTTCCAGAAAATTATTTAAAATATGGTGATAAGTGGAAATAATTCTGTTTGAAGATATGGAAACAACAAACTTTAAATGCAAATGCACCATCATGTAGCACACTTTACACCTGAAACTTGTTTTTCTTCTTTCAAACAAAATCAACTTTGTGTTTAAAATTGTGGAGAGGCAGATAACTACCTAACCTATGCTATAATTGCCCACACTTCCAGGGATTTTGAGGAGTTTCTTCATGAGTTCCCTATCAAATTTGGACTATTTTCAAATTCTTTTAATAAATTACAGTTAATATGCACCAATTAAAAAGGGTGACGACAACTATTTCATGTAATTATTAGTTGGCACCAAAGAGAAATATAATGATCGACGTGGAGCGCATAGTGAATCAAAATGGTAATGCTCGAACTAGCACAAGGAAACGAAAAAAGTAGGGCACCTGTCCACGTCTGATCGGAAACTTCCCAAGGTACAGAGCTTTATCCATGAAAGTTGCAGTTATCCTCCTTCCTTCAAACATACTTCCATCTAATGATTTATGAGCTTTCATGGCTATCCTTTCAGTAGAAAATCGTAAGTACACTAAGCCATTTCTGCAGAATGTACATACAATGTTAAAGCGCCAGATTTGATCCAACAAGCCTCATGGTCACACAATAAATAAAAAGAAAAAAAATACTTACTCATGCGCGTGTATGTGTTCAATCTGCCCAAACTTTGCACATATCATCTGAACAGAATCTTCAACTTTCCAAAAAGCAACATGGTTTCTCTGCAAACCCATGATAAATTTTCACGGGATAGATTGGCAAAAAGTAAGTATTGCCACACAAGATGAGAACAAACCTTACTGATTGTAGCTCCAAAGAAATCATTGAGCCCCAAGTCTTTAGACGGGGTCTTTACAGCATCAAACACATTGCCAAGCACCAGACAATTCTGTAGCATTCTTGTCAGAATTAGTAGAAACCAGAAGAGACGGCTGTAGCAGGCTTTGGTTAGTCAGCGCCAACTCCTCATGGCCCTTGGTCAGTTCCTGCTTCCTGTTGCCCTTACAATCCTCCTCGTCTCTCTCCCCGTCCATGTTCCTCTCCTTCAGAATCCGGCCCTCATCATGTCTCTTCCGCTCTTCGTCGTCACTGTCCTGGCTGCTAGAGCGGCGGTTGTCATAGCGGGTGTGGTGTCCATGGCTGCTGCGGCGTCGGCCCCCATCATGGCTCCTCCGCTCAGCGTCGCTGTCATGGCTGTTGGAGTGGCGGTGGAAGTAGCTGCTGCTGCGGCGCCGGCCCCCATCATAGCTCTTCCGCTCCTCGTTGCCGCTGCTCTGGCTGCTGGGATGGCGGTGGAAGTAGCTGCTGCGGCGCCGGCCCCCATCATAGCTCTTCCGATCCTCGTCGTCGCTGCTGGCTGGCTGCTGGGGTGGCGGTGGAAGTAGCTGCTGCGGCGCCGGCCCCCATCATAGTTCATCCGCTCCTCGTCCTCACTTCCTTGATACTGGAGCTGTGGTCGTAGCTGCTATTGTGCCCCTGGCCGCGGTCGTAGCGACGGTGGTAGCCGCTGCTGCAGTACTGCCCCCCATCGCAGCCGCTGCTGTAGTGGCGGTACCTGCTGCTGCGGTGGTCTAGGCTTCTGTTGCAGTCGTCGCTGCTGTGGAGCCCGCGGTGGCGGCGGTCGTCGCGGCTGCGGTGCGAGTGGGGGCTGTCTCCATCGGAATGCGGATGGTCATCGCGAGAGCGCTTGAGTCCGCGCTTCCCCTCCGCGTCCATGGAATCCTGTAATTGCGCTACAAATCCGAACGATTTTCATCAGTACACGCAAATAATGAAACGGCACCACAAAATTTCCACTGAAATTGATTGAACTACATGCAAAGTCGCTAAACCCTAGCCAAGAGCAGAAGTGTACCGCGGCGCAGCGGATCCGGCGGAGCTGCGGTTCCGGTGGACGGCGAGGTGGGGTGGATGGCGGAGCCGCGGAGGAGAGGCGGAAGGCGAGGGGGGCACGAGAACGGCGACCGGGGGCGGGCTCACCGCTCGCCTGTTTGGAGTTCGGAGCGTGTGGCGGCTGGGTGCCGGGGGTGGGGGGGGGGGTCGAGATCCTCTACCATCAAGCGTTTTGATGGTTGTCTGCAGTCGCTGCATCTCCACCATCCGCTGCAATCCGACGACGGCCAGCAGCTCCCACGCGGTCCACCCCTTCCTCGCGCTGGGCCTCGGGCCCTCAGCCCACAAAGCACGTCCTGCGGTCCTGCCACGGAAAGAGCTGTGGAAAACATCTACAGTACACTCGTTTTTCTTCACGTGTTCTTTCTTCTTTGTACTCAGATTTTCAGCGTTTTACGGCACCTTCTAGGTATTCCCTTCTGCAATTTTTTTGAGTTTCTTCTTTCTATATAATCAGAATTTGCCGTATGCTAGCACTTTCCAAATTTACTAGTATCTTTTAGTTTCTGCCATTCAACCTCTGTGCAACATGACATTCAGATTCTTCAGTTCGTCTTCACGAAAGCTTTGCTGCTCATGCAAAGGGGGGCTTCCCCAACTGGTTCGCGCTTGAGCGGCGGTGCAGAGCACGGCACGGCACAGCGGCGCTTGAGCGGCGGTGCAGGTCAGCACTTTCGAGGTTCCTGACCACTTCAGTACACTGCCGGACCACAACGCCGAGCACATCGGGGACGAGGAGCCAGGGGAAGCGCAGCTCTGGAACGAGAAAGACAGCAAGGCAGGCAGCACATCTCGTCACGCAGTGTTCTGTCCATGGAGAAGCTCCTCTTCCCCGCGATGGCTTCAAGGCTTGAGCAGCTTTCAGCGGTCGACGGCAAGGCAGGCAGGGAGCGGCCATGGCGGAGGAGCAAAGGCGCGGCGGCCTCCCCAACCTCCCGGCGAAGACAGTAGGGGAATAGACGCGTGATCAAACTCTGTGAGCTATCATTTGGAATGAAGACAGTAGTGCTAAAACAATATTCGGGCTTATGGAGTGATGCTTGCGAAACGGTTACAGGCAGTTTTCCTAGTACTACTGACACACCCTGAGGCTTAAGAAAAAAAAAGAAAAAAAAAAGCACCAATTTAGTCAGTAGTCACAATGTGTAATGATAATCTAGTCTTACATTAGCTCTCATCCTACACAACTGAAGGATCAGTCAGCTTAGGAGGAGTACAAATCAGCTTGAGTGCTTGACAAAGAACATGCTTGGAAAAAGGAAGCGTTGAAAGAGTTTGCAAATTGCAATGGCGTGCATACATAAAACTGGTTTGCAACAGATGCCACCACTCGCATTCTCCTTCGGCATCGCGTCAGAGCCGGTCGCTTTCTTTGCCTATCCCCCGCTGCTAGCTATCGCAAACTCCCGCGCCGCCGCGCGCGTCGCCCTCCCGTTCCCGCGCACGCTTCGCCCTCCCGCGCCGTGCTGGGCCTAGCCCTCGTAGAGAAAAGCCTGCGCCGCCTCGCCATCTCTCGAGCCGCCAGGTAGCCGCGATTGCCCAGCCGTCGAGGATACCGCTCCTGCCCCCTCGTGCCGGCGCCGCTTGTGTCGCCATGTATAGGCCGCCGAGGCCTGCCGGAGAATCGCCGTCGCGCTGCTCCCGCCCCTTCCTTCGGCGCCGCTCCCGGGTCCTGCCGCCCTGGCGCTGGCGCCGCACTCGCACCCTGTTCTCCCCGCGACGGCTCCGTTCATCTCCGCTACTCGTTGGTCCTCAAGTTGATGCCTTGGTGCTAGTGGGCGCAGGAGACGAAGACCTGTGCACAGACTGATTTCATCGCCACCAGGAGGATTCAGGAGAGTTGCAGAAAGAGAACAAAATATTCAAGTTGTGAGTTCTGTGATCTGAATTTCTTGTGCACGGCAAGGTTATAACTTGCAAAGTGCAGAGTTGTCTCCTGGTCGACCTGATGCTTGATCTCTGCTGATGGAAGAAATCATTCATGAATTTCTCAACTATTCGTTGGTCCTTTGGAGAATCTGTTAGGCATAGTCAAAAGAAATTTAAGAAAGGGTGGATAACTAATTGCTGTAGTACATTGGGCCTTTTTTATTGTAATCTGTACAAACATTGGTAGACAAGAAGTGCAAATCTCTCCCAATCTTTAAAGTGGTGATTAATTGGTAAATTGCATAAGAACCTGTTACAGTTCCTTTTCAGTATTGTCACTTAATATCTAGAATTGTCTAGTGTTAGGTCTGTTTGAAGGTTATGAAATTGTTGTGTTCGAGCTTCTCGGGCTTGAATTCTTGATCCAACAGTAGTTTTTTTTTAGAAAGAAAGTGAATGTTAGTATGGTGGATTATGCTTTATATATTGATAGTTTAGCATTCAGTCAAATACCAATTCAATCATGTACATGGTTGTGATATGTTCATGCTTCAGTTGTGCCTTCAGTTTGCAAACCTACTATGTTTTCTGACTAAACAAGTCTGAAACTTCAATCTGCAAATAAGTACAAGTTCAGAGTGCAGGTAAGCAGCCCATGTACTGACAGTTGTTTGATTGTGGCTATTAGCTATTATCTGTAGCTAATTAACTGGCAGATTGAAATGCCATGTGCAGGTAAGCAGCCCAGGTGCAATTTTTCTGTACCTTTTTTTTCGAGAATAATTTTTTTTCTGTACCTCAGAATACTTGAGGGTTGAGGCATCTTGGTCAGCTTGTGCAGGTAAGCATCATTGCCATTTTCCTTTTCGTAGTAGCTAGTGCTCTCTGCTTCCGAGCTAAGAAAATGGGAACTGTGAGGCCTTGGGCAACAGGTCTCAGTGGTCAATTGCAGAAAACCTTTGTACCTGGTATGCCTCTTCAGCTACCTATATACATATGTAGGGGCTTGTTCTAATTTTACATCACAATATAATCATATTGCCAGGTGTACCTTCACTGAAACGATCAAGCTGGAAAAAAGCATGCGAGGATTTCAGCAATATAATTGGTTCTACCTCTAGCTGCATGCCGTACAAGGGAACCTTGTCAAGTGGAGTTAAAATTGCAGTGCCTCAAGCTTGGTGACATCTGCTAAGGATTGGTCGAAAGAAAATGAATCACCATTCAGAAGAAGGTAGCATTTTACAGTTATATGAATCTGTACAGATGTAACTTTGCTTCATTTTATTTGATTCAAGTGATAGAGTGATAACTTTGCTGCAGCGCGTCGTCCCGACGTCCTGGTTGGAGGAGATCGCGGCGTGCTGCAGCTGCGTCGGGACGACGTCCTGGTTGGAGGAGATCGCGGCGTGTTGCAGCTGCGTTGGACGGCGTCCTGGTCGGAGGCGATCACGGTCTTGATCAAGGACGTCGCGAGGCCATCCCGTGAAGAGGAACAGCACGGCAGAGAGAGAGTAGGGGTGGCCACGTACGAAGGCAGCATCGGTTGAAAATTCAATCCGAGGCAAGGCCCCACCGGTTTTGAATAATATAGGGAGTCATAGTTTACCTAGTCAGTTGGTTTCTTCACCCATTGAAAAGCTAAATGGCTAGCTAAATGATTAGCTAAATGTTAATTTGGCCAGTGTGATTTGGAGATGCTCTTAAAAAGACAAATGTGGCTCGACTTAAATTGATAATTCAATGCTCAACAGCGAGAGTGCGTTACATTTCCATATGAATACTATATGCGAAGACAAGATGCAGCTTCATCCATGGTGAGCTGCCTCAGATGCAGCCTCCTCACAGACTTTTGGAAGCTCTAATGGGTACTTTACTTTCTACGTAATCATCTTGTGTCTACTGAACTAGTTATTTCATTGGAGATATGAAATTTATTTTGAATTTTATAGAAATAAAAATCATATTATAATGAATTGAAACTAACTAACTGGATACATAGTATATGTCAAAATAATTAGCTTTAGGCTAAATATCTAGGATAATGTGAAGTTAATTGAAATAATGGGAACTTGCAGTTTCAGTAAATGGTTGAGATGAAATATTAAATTTCTACTAATTTTTAGATCAGATGCAAACATCGCAGCACAAGCAAAGATTGTTTGGCCGGTATGGCTCCACAATCTCTCGTTGGAAAACAAAATTGCAAGATTTCATTAATTTTTCCACCAAACAAACATGCTGATATTTCAAAGACCTTCAGATTAGCTCAGCTGGTTTACATGCCATCCAGGAATGACATGCAGCTATCTCTCTACAGTAATCACACGCATGGAATTTAATCTGGCATTTCCTGACAAGAACAAGGCAACAATCGAACCTTCAAAACAATGTAGTATTTGAACATTTAGAACAATCGTTAAAGCGCATACATGATACATGCAATCTTTGCACATTCAGATTTCAGAATATGACCGTCAAACTACAATATAGTATGTCAGGAAACAAGGGCCCATGTAACTGTTAGAAGCTAACTATATTTCAATCTACATGCAGTGTCACAGTTCCCATTTTCTTAGACTACACAAAAGCTCAATGTCAAGAGCAAGGATGTCACCATGGGTGAGCAAGGATTACATAGAAGTAGCAGTGTCACTAGTAACTGTATCCACAGAACTCTCTGTCACGACTAGTTTGTGCATATCACTTATGTGGAGCAAAGATGTCTACACAATCACTAACTCATGTTGTCTTGAGTGGCCTATGTTCTGTAGCCCTTCTTGAACATTTGGTATTGAAAATCATAAATGATATTTGGAAATTCATGACCCACAATAAGGATAAATCTCTGAAGCAGTGCAACTGCAGAATGGTTCTTGCAATTCCGTAGTAGATGCAGAAGGCCACCAGCATGAGGCTTATAATCTGTTGTTCGCTTAGTCTGTTGGTTGATGAAATCAATGGTTGTTTGAAGGTAGTCATTTCCAGAACCTTTGGCAAACACATCCTTCCAGTCTTCATATTCTTTAAGAGCTTCAACTATCTCCTCATAAGTATCTGGATCATCTTTTTCAAGACACTTGAATTTATCATACAAAGTCATGAAGTGACCAACTCCATTCTCATCATCCTCTAAAGATATATGAACAGGAAGCATATCTTCATACTCCTCTCGCCCAACCAGCGACAGCCAAAAATTTATGTCGTGTGGTAATGGTGCAGCAGTAAAGACTTGCCTTCTAATCATGAATACGAAGGACTCCAAATCAAGATTGCAGTATTCTGGAGTTGACCTCATCAAACTTCCACTACTGGACAGAGACTCTGGCATTGATGTTACCTTTGGCTTCATCAATAACAAAATTTGCAGAATCAAACTTTCCACCGAGTGACACTCCGATCTTATGCAAAGATTTTTAGGACCAAATAAACATCCTTTACAGCACCCTTGATGTCAGGATGCGTTGACCTTGATTTATGGGTCCTGTTGCTGTTGGCTCCAGGAGTGATGGACTCGAATTTATCATTCCCTTTCTCCTACTTTCAGCATTAAGAATACAAAGTCACAAAGCTTGAGAGATCAGAATTGCATAGAAACAATTTGGTGATTCCTTCTGCTAATCATCTTCTTCCTCGTCCCTCTGGATCAGATCCTCAATGTCAAATGATAGAGCTCTTTGTGATTTGAACCTTCCTTCAGCGTAGCCATCCTGCTATTGAAGTAGAAAATTAGAATGCTACATACATTTGAGATCCAAAACAAAAAAGAAAATTAGGAGTTCAGAACTGAGAAAGGACTTACACAACCAAAGCAGTTTTTTCAGTAAATCTTCAACAGCTTCATCATTGACACAATGTGAAATCTGGCACAAATCATGTTTTCCATCTGTTTCTTCCAGGCATATGTGGGAGCAAGAATTGCATTCAACTGGTGATAGAAGCGTAACACCCATAGCCTTCATTCTCGTTTGAATCTGTTTAAGAAACATAAAGTTTATTCATATAAGCCAACAAGCAAGAAAATGACGCTTATGTTCTACTGTATTTTTCAGTTAGTTTTGTTTTGTCATGGTCCAAAAAGGAATTGACTGAATTTACGGAACAAAGCAAGAAATTCATTTTTAATGCATGAAACAACAAAAACTCCAATGAGGTCACTGATATTCCAGTCAATTGTTTTGCTAGTCTAAGGAAATCTCACACGCCCTGCCTCCAGCTAAAAACAAACCACCCAATCTGCTATGAAGATGACGTGTGGATTCATGACATATCTCTATATTGTGCCATAAACTGCAAGAATTATTGTAATACTGAATTCTAACAGACAATACAGAGATCTTAAATTGGCCACACATAGAAGCCAAGCCATAATGTTTGCTGAAAGATAAAATCACCTAAACAAGCTACAATCAACCACAGAGGATCATATAATCATTATGCACTATTAGGTTTTATCTTTCAAGGGTTATCCAGATAAAGAAAATCCCAAAGGATATTACCCGTTTCTTGGCAGGTGTTTCGGGCCGAGGAGAACCACAGCAATATCGCTAGATGAACACGGCTCCCTCTCTTCCGTGATGAGTTCCCGCCGCCGCCGGATCGACCTTTCCCTTCCGCCTGTTCGTCGGCTTTCGTCTTGTCGTCCCGTCGGCTGCCGCTGTCCCGCGGCCGCCGTCGATCCCAACGCACCTGGCCCGCGGGCGTCGTCGATCCCACCCCCGCTGGTCGCCCCGCCGCCGGCCCCGCGGCTGACCCCTTCCCATCTCCTCGAAGGGATCTAATCCCCCTCTTCCGCTTCCGCTTTACGGCGTGCTGTCGCCGACCGGGAAGTGGAAGAGGAATTCTTTGCAAAGGCGAGGCCGAGGATAGAAGGGGGTGGGGTGGGCGGGGGTATTTCGAATTTGGGGGCGGCCGTGTGCAGGGCCCAACGGTGTCTTTGTGACGGCGGCGGCTGGTGCGGGCCGACCACTCTCGTGGGCCTTATAATTTGCCAAAAGGCCCAATTAAGTGTCTCTGCGTGTTTTTCCTTCGGGGAAAAAATCCTTTTTATCTCTAAGCAAAGACCGAGTCCGAGTTTTCTTTGTGGACAAAAAAACCGGGCAAATAACTTTTTTTTGACATGCCAAATCACCTTTCGACCTTTCGAGACCATGCGGTTTACCTCCTGGTTATAAGTGGGTTTAAAAGCGGTTTTACCTCTGCACGACATGCCTTGCACTCCTTTCAGGAGTATAAGTAAAGATTATTGACCGGACTACTTTGTCTGCGCCAAGGTCGTTAGTATCGGGATATAGGTAGTATCGTTTTTCTCGAGCAACATTGTAGTATCGATTTACTATTGTAGTATCGGGATACTATGAATTTTTTTTTATAATATGGAGACAAAAAAATATTTTTTTAGAAGAAATACACATATTGGAGTAATTGTTTCACACTTCCACTTAACATAAGCCCTCAAGATAAAACTGCCGAGTACATGAATGCAAACACATTCAAATATTTCTAACTATTTGTTATACAGATATTATCCAACACTATATATTGTTGGATAGTTGGAGCCATTTGCAACAATGAATAGATAGATAACTACCGTAATTTAATCGGTGTTTACAACCTCATCTGCCTTGCTGCCCCCTTCCTGATCATTAAAAAAAACCATACAGCGGCCAGCCTAGAAAGGAAACGGAAACGACATGGAGATATGGGCAAGTTAGAACACTAGAACCTACTCTCTTCGTCCAAATTCAAATTATAAGTTGTTTGACTTTTTTAACTTCAACTTTGACCGCTCGTTTTTTTTTTGTTATGGTTGGCTTTAGTAATAAAAGAATTTCCAAGAATGACTTAAATTTGACCTATATTTGCACAAATTTTCTCTGAATAAGACGAGTAGTCCAAAGTTAGGGTAAAAAAAGTCAAACAACTTACCATTCATAACTTACCATTCATGATAGAAGGAAGTAGTAAGGAAGCCGCCGTCGGCCACCAGCACACCGTCTCCGACCAGATGTTTGCCTCCATGCTCATGGAATCCGTATTTGTGCTACTGATACTAACGATCCTACGATTTGCATCGTGATCCCACAAAAGATACTACCCAAAAACGATTCACAGACCAATATGTATCTTCTGGCTGGAGTGGTACGAAACTACCGTACGTACTGCGATCCTGACAACATTGGGGTCCGCCGCTGCTCCCCGCCAAACAAATTCTTTACCAAAGAGTCTATGAAAAGCTACCTAACATTTTCGAAATCAACTACTCCCTCCGTCCTAAAATGTAAGTCATTTCAAGATTCTTGGAGAGTCAAAACTATTTCAAGTTTGACCAAATTTTATAACAAAGTACTAAGATTTATGATACTAAATAAAGTACCATTAGCTTCTTCATTAAGTATATTTTTAGATTATATCTATTTGGTTCATAACTTTTGTGATTTACTCTATAATTTTGGTTCAAACATAAACGAGTTTAACTCTCCAAGATCCTAGATGACTTACAAATTTCTAACTCTCCAAGAATCTTAGAATGACTTACAATTTCGGACAGAGGAAGTACTATAGTACAGCGAGGTGCCGAGGTCCCCCGTCCAGGTAGTAAACGCGTCCTATTTTCATACTCCATGTTTTGGAAATATTCACCAGGGAAAGATCGCCACCTCGGAAGGTGGGTGCAATTTAAAAAAGTCATGTAACACTGAAATATCGCAGCACTAAGTAAAAATTTCACATGGTTAACTCATGTCCGCTACATTTTGGGCATAATATAAAACCCGCACCCTTGCCCGTAGGCACAAAGAGAAACACATGCCTCACTCCCACGGGCACAAAGCGAAACCCATACCCTCGCCCTACCGGGGTTTTTACCTACAGTCACACTGTTAATTTGTGTTCTATTGCCATCCCTACTTACGTGGACACATCACACGAATTGTGACAGGTGCCTCTTCCTTTTCTTTTTTTAATAACGGAACGCTAGATCGAAGTGTGTGCTCTTCTTGGCTGTTTCGACCCCAAACACCAGCTCTACCATAGTACGATACTCATTTAAAAAAACTCAAACACAAGCTAAATTCAATAAAGGGTAGTAAATAATAATACTGGTAAATTATGTTAAATTAAAGGAAAGTCTGATTTTACACCCTCTAACTATAGCAAAAGTTCGATTTTCAACCTGCAACTACAAAACCGGACAGAAAGGCCATCCAAACTATCAAAACCGCGCAAATTTAGCCCTTGAGTGGTTTCCAAAGGCGGTTTTCCATTTTATAAAAAAAAATAATTGTTAAACTAAAAATCAATACTATTTCATTTTAGATAAAAAAATATGAATCCAACGCCAAAAGGTTTTCTAAAAATGCAACCCTACCTATTGCTACATCATGTAAAGTTATTTGGATATTATTTGCTCTTTTTTAAAAAAATATATTAGGAATATAAATAAATAAAATGCAAATAACTTCAAATGGTGTACCAACATATAGTTTATATTTTTATAAAACAGTGAGCACCAAGATTTCATATCCTTTTAACTTAAAATGACATTAGTATGAATTTTTTAGATTAAATTATTTTAATAAATTTTTTAAAACAGAAAACCGCCTTTGAAACACTCAAAGGGCCAAATTTGCACGTTTTGATAGTTACGGATTTAAAAATCAAACTTTTTGTTATAATTAGAGGGTGAAAAACAGGACTTTGTCTAAGAATTTGTTTTGTTGGTGGAGATTGGAGAAGATTTTCTGTAACAAAACTTTATTGTTAGCAAAAATTTGTAGAGGGAATCACGGTTTTCAATGGACTAAAAAGACTAGACAAATACTCCCTCCGTCCCAAATTTGTAAGTCATTCCAAGATTTTTGAAGAGTCAAACTATCTCAAGTTTGACAAATTTATATAAGAACAGTAGTAGGATTTATAATACCAAATAAGTACCCATTAGCTTCTTTATTAGGGTATATTTTTAGATTATTTCTATTGGTGTCCCATAAATTTTTTATGATTCACTCTACAATTGTTGGTTCAAACATAAAAGAGTTTGACTTTCCAAGAATCTTCAAATGACTTACAATTTGAGACGGAGGGAGTAGTAAATATCCATGAACTAAACAACACCTAAATTAAATAATATGGCTATACTCCACCGTCCCTAAATAAGTGTCGTTTTGAGTGTTCTATACCGCGAGTTTGACTGGATGGCTAGAAAATACGTGTAATATTTTAAATCTGTAAATATTTTTATAAAAAAATAAATATAAATATCTATCTAATGACATCTATATTTTGTACCATAAATTTTATTGTATTTTATATATAATTGATCGAAGTTATGTTTTTAAAAACAGAAAAATTTTAAAAAACAGGAAATAAATTATTTAGGAACGAATAGAATAGAATATATCTATCTATTTACCTATATCTCTGAAGAACGAAATCAGCACCACCCTCTACAGCTCAAGTACGGAGCGGCCGGCAAGCGCAGCTCCAGGGCGGAGGAGCCCGGCGAGCGATGGCGTCGCCTTAGACGAGCCCGGCTCTGTCCAGAGTCTAACCGGAGAGTGTAGGCGCCTGTGCTGAGCAGCCGACGGGAGCGCTGATCGAGGCGGTGGTGACGTGGGCGAGTGCCGGCGAGTGAGGCGGCGAGGTGTGGGCAAGTCCTGGCGAGCGAGGCAGCGGTGCGGCGGCCTGTGTGCGGGCGAACAAGGAAGACGATGGTGGGTAGGAACGACTAACGAATGGGCTGAGATGGCCAAATGGCTCGTACAGAAAGCCTGTGAAATGGATTTTGAGGAGTTGTTCGTCTGATGGAACGGACGGTGTTTGATCCGCGACTGAATACTGCCGTCGGGGGAGGTGAAGTTCAGACGATCTAATTCCCCACGCCCACTCTCCCGACCGGATTGAGTGACTTTGCTTCGGCAACGCAACTTTCGCTGCATCTTGGTGCGCTCTTTCCGAAATCAACGGTCGTGGCTCGTTCAAAGCCAAAAAAACAGTCCAGATTAGCGGTTTCTAGGCAGCAGAGGATGGTCGATACGACCTCGCAGTCCGCACATGGCGCGGCGCCAGCGCCGCCGCTCAGGTCCTCTTCGCAGACGTTGCGGTTGCGCCCATGGCTGAAACTTGTACCCGAGTCCAATCCGTGGAAAGCTCTCAGCTCATGTCCCCCTTCGTTTATAATCTTAATCTCCTGGGGATGACCCTGCTTCTATATATATTGCCCGTGCTGCCGTGCATGACCCATAGTTAGTTTGGGAGTGGCGCGAATGTGAGACCTTCGCCTTCTCGGCGGGGTTGGCGCGGACGGCGGGAGGAGCACAACTACATGGCAAGGTGGCCCGTCGGCCGCGGAAGCCTGTGTATGCCGGCCGCTGCCCTCCCTGAAAAAAATTAAGTCTGGGGCTGCTCCTTGGCTTTCAATTAGGCCAAGACCGTTGAGTTCCGGACGAATGCACCAGTATGAAGCGAAAGTTGCATTGTGACGTTGTACAGGCAAAGTCACTCAATCCTGCTCCCCCCCACAGCCCCCTTCTTCCTCCTCCCACCCACCGCTCGCACATTCGTTACCCACAAGGGAGATCTAGCGCCGCCCACCCGGACGTCCTGACCCGATGAGAGAAATCTGGCGCCGTCCGCCAGCGGGCTGGGGAGTCTGAGAGCTCAAGCGCCGGCCTGGACGCCTCCACCGCCCGGGCACCCCCGTCATCCACCGCCGTGCCCAAGCAAAGCGCCGCTGAGGTGGTCGGATCCTGTTTGCCGGGCACCACCCGCCGCTCCAGTTGGCACGGGCGTGGCCGTTGCCACCTGCCTGAGACCGACTTGGTTTCCGTTGGAAAAACAAGGTACCGACTTTTCTTTTGCACGCGGAACCGACTCGGAATCGAATTCATTTTTCTCCCATGGATTATGGCTCCGCTTTATAAATCAATCCTCACCGATGCATCTGCCTTTGCCCGCCAGCGAAATCCTAGACCCGCCTTATAGAGCAGGAGGGAACTGCGTTTGATCGGAGATCAAGATCCTTCCTTCCTCTTGGAAAGAATTATCTATTGGGAGCCTCTAATGGGCAGATCGGAGAAGGGGTCGTCTCCCTCGTCGTCGTCTAAGCGGCAACGGCGGAAACGATGATTACGCCACGAGTAGGCGTAAACACTGTATCTGATTCCTGGATGACTGGAAGGATGGGTACAGCATCCATAAACTTGACCCTGACGACATGGAACCTCTCCGGGCACCTCTCTAAACCTGCCGCCTCCGGTTAGCGGCACCAGTGCTTGGTTGGATGGCCTTCACCGCCTTGGGCGCCAATATCTTCGTTGACACCAATCGCCTGCGCCGTGGCAGCCATGCTTCCCCAACCCTTGTCTACAACACGGAGAATGCTGCCCTCACCCTCGGCCCACGCGTTCCAGATGATGTATGTGATTTGCGGGCAGCCATGGCTGTCGGTGAAAAGCTGTATGCAGTGACGAGTTTTTCACTGACAACAGTTAACAGAGAACCCTGTTGGTCACCCTCCTTGCAGGTCTTGTCGTGGGCACCCACTACCAAGGTTCAGCCAGGGGATCCACCCATGGACTGGTCCTGGAATAGCTTGTCGACACCAACGCCGACGCCGATAAATGGAACTGAGATTATCACCTACGCATTGCACCCGGATGGACACACCATCTTCATGTCCACAAAGGATGAAACGTACTCCTTCGACACCAGCCATGGTGTGTGGAAGAAGCCTGGGGATTGGGTGTTGCCCTTCCGAGGCCCAGGCCTACTTTGATGCAGACCTGGATGCATGGGTTGGGATTCACAATAAGGATGATGGACACATTTGCTGCTGCCCGGTTGCTTCGCGCTGCACGACCGCCACGCCACAGCTGCAGCGCAGAATGCTCAAAGAGAAGCTGTTCCGCAGCATGGAGGAGGTGAAAGTAGACCACAGGCACTATAAGCCCACTCTTACATACATGGGAGACAGCAGGTTTTGCCTTGTGGAGAATGTTTTGTGTGGCGAGGATTTCAGTGATGGCGCTGTGATTCATGTCACCTTGTTTGGCCTCAAGTATGATCATAAAGGAGAGCTACAAACTAAGGCTCGCCGAACCACTAGATCCTATGCAGTATCCAAAAATAGCCACCTATTTTCTCATGCAGTGTTCTGGATGTAGCCTTGGACCTACACTGTTAGTTTCCCTCTTATCTACATGCACGTCATTTGTGTAACATCTATCCCTAAATTTAAATTTATGTGGATGGATCATAGATGTTAGCATGTTGGGATCCTCAGCCCTTTGTGCCCTTTGCCTCCTGTATGCATATTTTGTATGACCAACCGTTCAATCTGGATGTACTTTATGATCTGTGGCAGTGTAAAGATAAATAATAGAAAAGTTCCATTGGCAAATTTGTGGTATCTAATTGTTTTGTATTTTGTATGTCAGTTCTGGAAGATGTGTGTTATCATTGATAATTTCATGAATTGCTGCATACTCTTGATCTTTGCGAAGTCATGCTAAATTTATCCTAAGATTTTTTTTAGGTTAATCTCAATGAAGCATTCATAACACAAAAGTACTTTTAGTTCTAGTTAGTTGCATTGTCGACAGCGGCATTGTGAAAATCCTATTTTTATTGTCCCAGTGGGCTGAATTCCTCTGTTCATTGCTCTTTGCAGGTTTTATTTCCCCTTTTGGTCTATTTTTTAAAGTAAAAAAAAAAATGTCCTTTTGGCCTCACAATGTTATTGTTGGATGTTTCATGCCATTTCTTGGTGTCTTGGGTTTTCCATTGATAGCACTGCCAATTGTTGTTCACTCCTTGTCCTAGCTGTCTGAAAATTTCTTCGAATTTGTTCATATTGCAACTCACATTTTTCTGTAGCTTAGTTCTTTTTCCTCAGCTTGATACTTTGATAAGGAAAAAATTGCCCTTGTTTTCCTGTGTTCATTGAAGGCTTGAATTGATATTATTTTGGCTGGGTTTCAAATGAAATCCTATCTTTATCCAGTTCGTAAAGGTTTTCTCGCTACTGGCAACTGTTCATAAATAGGCAACTCATTTTTGCCTCTCATTGCACAATTCCATTCAGCCTCAATTTTGTTTGTTTGTTTGTGATAAGCCTCAGATTTTGTATGATGATGTCTGTTTGTACTCCCTTTCTATCCATCCAGTTTGTGCAGCCAAAGCTTGCAAGTTTCTGCTGAACAGTAAACCACACAAGCAACTCAGGATCCGTTCTTCAGGATAGGTGACATTGCACTCTTCAAAAGTCTTTGTGCAGTTAGAGTTTGTCCAAATCTTGCTTTCTTCTATTCCTGGGTAAGATCAGTAACATGGAACATTGGAACAATAGAAAATGATCACAGCTGTGATTTCTCTATTTTTGCCTCTCTTTAATTGGCAGCAAGATCGACTCGTTGATGGGGGGAAAATGGCCACGTTACAAGGGCTTATTGGATTACTGATCGAAGCGAAAAAAAGATTTCATTAATTTTGTTTGGAATTTTTCTTTGGCCTGCTTTTTTTCAGTCTGTTTTTTTTTTCATATTAAATTGGGTATAAGATGTCTTAAGATGTCCTTTGCAAAAGAAGAAAAACGAATTACTGGACATATGTTTGCATGGGAGTTATACTGTAAAAGAATCCCTTTACTTTCCTTTTCCTCATCGTTTTGGCACATGCTGACCTATCTGAAACGTGAAATTTCACACAAAGCTGAAGCATCACAGAACTCCTCGTGAGATTCTTCTCTAGTTCTAAACTGTTCAGCAGTGATAGACTGATAGTCACACCCAAGATTTCAGTGCAGTGCACAGTGGAAGAATGTCACACCGAAGAATGCCCTATTCTGCTGTCACACTGGCGAAACATCGTGTATAACCGTACCATCCTCAGCATGTACAGCAGCCATGCGAATTCGCAGTCATGCAAGCTCGCCGGCTGGCAAAACCTGAAGAAAAATACCAACTGCCGTGCTCTCACGATGCTTGGACCGGCGGCATGGCGGCAATCTCCACCAGGGTCTTGTGCAGTGCCTGCGGCTTGGAGAAGAAGGGCGCGTGGTCCGCCCCTTCAGTCGCAGCACCTTCTCCGGCGGATTGGCGCTACACATGCTCTGCTGGAGAGGCAGGGGAATGGCGTTGTCCTCTGTGGTCTCCACGTAGAACCGCCGCACCGAGCCATAATTCTCAGCAGTCAGCACGAGCTTCTCCAGGATCGGGGCGAAGGGGATAAGTCTCATGGATACCGAGGCTAATGACACGTCCTTCACAAGCACAAGATGGGGGTGTAAGAACTTCATAATTCAGAAAATGGATTTAGTATGACAAGATTGGGATGACTGTCTGTGGCAGTAACAAAGTACTACCTTGGAAGTGCTGTGGTTGAATAATAAGTCTCTCAGCAGTGCCTTGTCGATGTTGATGGCAGTCGGAGGTCGATCCTTGCCGTTGGAGTAAACGAATTCCTGTGCCTTTTGTAGAGTGCTATTTGTGTCCATCTGGAGCATAAGGATGGCATCAGGATTTTGTTAATGTTCTTGTCTGTTTGGTTTTGTTAATGTTATCGTTAAACAAAATTAATGCTTTGGAGATCAACCTGCTGTTGGAACATGTCAAGGGCACTGTGTCCGTCTGTCAGCATTGCTGCGCAAAGGAAAAACAGCCTTGGCAACTTTGGACGGGAACATCTCCATTGCATAGGATATACATGCACCACCAAGATCATGTCCTACCAAAATTACCTGCATAATGATAATGGCATCAAATTGTTATATTTCTGGTAAGAGAGGAAGAGATTATGTACAAAAAAATGAATCACATACAGCAGGAATCTTCATATGGGCCACTAAATCTGAAGATAACAGTAAAAAAATCTCATGAAAAATCCATACGATGCTTCGAAATATCAATACTGGTGCCACTAAGAACTTCTCTCAAAATTCTGGGCAAATATTAAGATAATACATACTCCAGTACATTGGAGCATATGCAAAATTTCCCCATCAAACAGCTTAAAGAAATACAGATCAAACTTGAGTGGCACTCAACAAGCCATCGGTGTGTACATGATAATCATGTCAATTCTCCATCATCAAATCATAATAAAAGTTAGGCGGTGCTTAGGCTTTCCATCATAATCATGGATCTGAGAATTAGTTACTATGATTCCTGTTATTATTGTGATACTTGCAGAAAAAAAGAGGTCTACAGAATTGAAACGCATACACATTTGATCCAAGAGAAAACTCATGCATATTGTGCCTATTTGTGATTTCTCCTAGCTCAGTAATTCTACATTGGGGGATTCAGTGCGACACTACTAGTTTTGACTCTAAAATTATACTGCTCTTTGATGATTAGAGTCACACAAATCCATTAGACATGTACATTCCGCTCATAATTTTCATACTGCTGCATTAGCTATTCTTACCAAACATGCGAATATGACTGCATTGGGAGCCTAATAGGTGCTACAGTGGCCTGTACTGAATTCAGTGTGCTGGCATAAACATAGAATATAAGGTTTTACAGGGAAAAGTACTAGTTTGCCATTACATAGCTCTCAGCTTACAACAGATTAGTCAATGTCATCCCAGTTTGCATGTTATAAGATGTAAGCAGTACATCCCAGCAATTAAGTTACAGACAACAAATTTTGTCTAGATATATTGTTATGGACTACAAGTCAGGGTCTTTGCTAATTTTACTCCATTGGAAAGTCTCTTCAGGCAAGAAATTCCTTAGTTTGAAATGAAATATCAAAATGTAAAGCGTGAAACAGACAATTTTTAGACTATATGGTATCAATCCAACTGGAATTTAAGTTCCAAAATTTTCAAAGCATTTAGAATTGAAGGAAAGAGAGTTAACCTTTTTCAGCGTCACCTAAGCCTTTGAGGTAAGATGCAAGTGGTTCAGCATACTCTGAAAGACTGCAAATCTTGTTCGTGTCATAAGAATGAATCCCTGAGCCTGTTAAGTCGACGGCATTAACTTTGAAGCCGCTATCTTCTCTAGGAGTGATATAGGTCTTGTACCAACACCAAGCACCAAAGCCACCACCATGAACAAGAACAATGATATTGGTTTCAAATCCTTAGTATTCAAATCCTGTTTCAGAAATGAACCATAAGTAAAAAATTGACCCAGGAATACAAGAACCGTCAAAACACTAGTATTCAAATCGGAGGAAAACTAAAAAATATACATCTGAGGTCCTGAAGGATATGCATACAATTTATTCATGCTTCTGAGTCACAAATAAGAAATGGTTGTTTGCTGATAATGACTAAATGGCAAAACAACATCTAGATATCAAAATGTCATTCTGATTCTGTTTCAACCATTCACTGCCACAAATTTTAGCATACTAGCGTATGCACTCGGCAGCTGACAAATGACTTTGAAAGTGTCAGCTAATCTCCCAAGTCCCATCAACCTGGGTTTCATTCTTGGCCGTTATCCTCTTACTAGTTCAACACACTATTAGTAGTCAGAAATGCCGGTATAAAAGTCAATACAGATAGTAAGCCACGCCGGCTGCCCCTCCCAATTATGATCGGGGGGGGGGGGGGGGTCCAGGGCGTACCTGGCAACAACATATCCCAGAACATGTATCTGTCAATACCGAAAATAATTTGAAAGAAAAACAATCTCCAGATCCCCCACCATTATACAAGGTAAGATCCCCTAGCTCCCCCGTTGTCCTTCTCCCGAGTTAACGAGCACACATGCCCAATATGATTGCACAAGAGCTAAGCAACAAGCAGTCAGTTTCAATAGATCCTATAAATGACGAACTTCTGAACAAAGACCAAATGTAATATTGACCAACCACTATCTGTCAACAAACCGAAGCTTCCCAGTTACTCTAATCTTTTACCGAAATCAGTGCTCGGTCGTTGTCACATGCCATACTTGTTCACAGTTCACACTTTTCAAGGCGAGTTCATCAACCCCAAACGAGAAAGTCAGGTCTTAGTCTATGTTGAAAATTAGGAATGCATGCTATCAACAGATGGAAAACAGTGTGAAGAACCAAATGTGCATTGCAACCAGCGTCGGACTTGTAGGCTTTCCGGCTTCAACGACCTTGCCTCACCTATGGTCGCCCTATGGGCTATGGCAAGGGTAACCACATCGCCCGTTCGCACTAGCAGTGTCACAGATCGCGAAATGTAATCGTCTTCCGGTTGTTTACAGGAAGGCAATGGCACGGAACAAATCCAGACGAATTCGTCCACGGGGTTAGCCACTTACCATAGCATCGAATAGTAAACTGCAATTGACCGGGATGTTTATACAGAGAAACAGACGAGAGCGAGAAGGATCACCAGAGATCATTACGTTTCGAGACTGAGCCAACAATCGACAGACCATGAAAGGAATCTAAATTTCACCGAAAATAAAGAACCACAAGAGCGAGATAACCGAGAATTTGGGAAACAGATAAAAAAACATAAACAAAAAAAAACAGCCTCCACCTTTCTACCACGCGACGCAAAGGCGGCCAATCCCAGAGAACACCCGAAGGAAATGGGGGAAGAAGTCAAACGAAACAGCGCCAAGAATTCAACGCGGCGGCAGTGCGCACGGACACCAACCAGATCCAAGGCAATGGGGCGAGTGCCGAGAGCGGAAGCGAGGTGAGGGAGAGAGAGTGAAGAGAGAGCAGAGGCCCCTCACCTTGGCTGAGCAAGTGCTGCTGCGGCGGAGCTCGGGTCGGCGCACGCCTCGGCGCGTGCGCAGCTCCGGGGCAGCGGCGGGCCCTCCCTGGCTCTGCCGCTTGGCCAACCGCCGCACCGACGCGGATCCGCTCGAAACGCTTCCCACGGCGCCCCGCTGGCCCAGCACGACGCCGCCGCGGCGGGCCACGCCTCCTCGTCGATGTGCCACGGTAAGCGGCCTTGCGGAGTCCTCCCTGCCACCCTCCCCACGCCGCGCGGAGGAGGTGGATGAGCGCCGCTTCGCCTGCGGGCGCGGCGACGAACGCTCCGACGGGCACGGCGCAGAGCAGCAGAGACCAGTGAGCCATCGCGCCCGATCCAGGGGAGGTAAATCGCCTACTTTTCTTCCCGATCAGGAGGGTGGCTTTGGAGAGGGAGGGCCGAGGAGGAACAAGGCAGCAGAGACGGGGCGCAGAGGAGCGCAGAGCGCGGCAGCAAATGGGATTCAGAAAAAGAGCGATATCGAATAAATTTAAACACTGTCTACTGGACCGCAATTTTTGCGCATAAGCTCCAAGTTGAAGGATTTTTGTTTCAGCCCAATCTTTGACCAAGTGTCAGAGATCTTTAGTAGTGGTAACATGAGCA